>JAODUE010012241.1:16978-26998 GCA_027564755.1 Amblyopsis hoosieri | reverse complement strand
TCTTATGGAGGAGCACTGTGCTCGTGTATAGAGGGGGAGCTGGTCTTATGGAGGAGTATTGTGCTTGTGTATAGAGGGGAGCTGGTCTTATGGAGGAGCACTGTGCTCGTGTATAGAGGGGGAGCTGGTCTTATGGAGGAGTATTGTGCTTGTGTATAGAGGAGGAGCTGGTCTTATGGAGGAGCACTGTGCTCATGTATAGAGGGGAAGCTGGTCTTATGGAGGAGTATTGTGCTTGTGTATAGAGGAGGAGCTGGTCTTAAGGAGGAGTATTGCGCTCGTGTATAGAGGGGGAGCTGGTCTTTGATTGATGTGTATGAAATAAAGATGTATAAAAACTCAACTCTCTGCCTCTCTCTCTGCTTCTCTCTCTGTCAATTAAATTAAATTCTGCTTTATTGGCATGAAAGTTCAAAGAAAATGTTGCCAAAGCATAGCAAACAAAACAAAACAAATAAGATACAGTCTGTCCAACAATTTGGACAGTCAACAACATAAATATCAGTGTAACATAACGGTTACATACAATTTGGACAGTACACAAAACATAACTCATAAATCACATCTCTCTCTCTCTCTCTCTGAGGAGTGCACCACCCAAGATCCCACAGTATCAAACGGTCTGGACCTCCATGTGATGGCATTTAAACCCTCACCCTTTGCCAACATCTTCAGTTTCCCTCCATTACATTTGTTTCCAACCATATCAGGACCAAATTAGATGGGAAAACCAAACTACTCAATTGTGGGAATTCAGGTTTCAAAGAGCATCGTTGAAAGAATAAATAAATAAAATACTTTGTTCTTTCTTCATCTCTCTTATGCTTTTTTTCACCGCTCTCCCAATGAAGGTTTCCAGAAGGCCCATGTAGTTACATGTAGGTTACTGAAAAAACACAATATATACCAGACAGAATACGAGAGGGAAATGACAGACAGATGAACAACAAGGAATTAATTATGGAGCCTTATGCCACACCGTTTGGAGAATACCATCCAACTGAAATGGTTGTGTGATGCTTCTGAACCTTTAAATATAATCTTTCCTCTTGTAAAACTATTCCATTTCAATTTTCCAGCCGAGGAGCAGATGGAAAGGGGGTAGGGAATAAAACAGGAAGAAAGAATCTTCATGGTTCCGCTCAAGGCTATAACGTGAGCCCTCATCGGCCTCATCAGCAGCTAACAGTATTACCTGCCTAACTGCTGTATCAAAACAGGATGAATGTGTGTTTGTTCCCAGTCATGTAAATGGAGTTACACTTTCTAGTTGCGTCAGGGACAAAACTAAATGTGGCACATTCATATTTCACACCCAACTAAATAACCACGCACGAGCCATGACCAAAAACAGTAGTTAAGGATGAATTGCTGTTGCAACATTGTGCATTTTTACACCTGATCTATTTGTGGGCAGGTAGCTATTGTTTTACATGTGGGGACTGTCTTTCAATTACGTTACCGGGTTAGAGAGAAAAAAATAGCAACCTCAACCACTACATCAAGGCCATAATCATTAGCAGCTATATGACCGCTGCTCTAAATACAATGTACTGTACAGCAGCAGGTAGTCAACACATACCGTAGATAGGGAGGAAATACTACAAATAGAAGCCACATTAACTTGCAAAATGACTTTGAGACAACCCCAGCCTTTCCAAATCGTCCCTACAGCTCATCTCCTAGCTGCAGAAAAGGTTGACGCCGCGTGCACACACACACACACACACACACACACACACACACACACACACACACACACACACACACACACACACAAAATCTGGGTCAACGCATGTGGGAGTAAGAGAGAGAAAAAGGGAGAGATGGAGTGAAAAAATTAAGGTGAACCAAAGGAATCAGTTATTCCTTAGTTAGTTAGTTGTCCAAAAAGTAAGTATGTTTTATTAGAGTGTTTCATGGATGTTTTTTCTTCAAATTAAACATTTCTAGTAATACATAGGGACTATTTCCATCTCTATATGTGTGTGTGTGTATGTGTACTGTATGCGTGTGTGTGTGCGTGTGTGTGAGCGTGGGTGCGTGCATGCATGTGTGTAGAACACACCACAATGTCAGCAGATTAGCACAATGTCAACAAGATCATGTTTCCTTGCGTGAAATGTTGATTTAAGATAAGAAGAAACACAGAAAGACACAGTTTAAGATCTAGTACTACTGACATTTGTTTACACAAGATTCAGATCATCACTGGTTGATCTACATATGTTTCTCTTCTCTCTTCTGACCAACTTCAGCAAACATGGTGGTTTTGACAAACTCTTCCAGGCAATGGACACCACACACACACACACACGCACACGCACACGCACACACACACACACACACACACAGCGAGTGGGAGTAAGAGTGTTGACATGTAAACAGCTCATCTCACTGCAGATTCCTGTGTCCTCAATAACTGCCAGCCATTGTGAGAATGGCGATGAAACATAAGCCTCTCCGTGAAGGTAGACAACTGAATAAGCATGGGAACTAATCTGCTATTAATATGCTGGAGAACCAAGCTTGGCTCCTAAATGTCAGGCACAAGTAGTGCGCTGGTGTGAACACGTTCAGCTACGGGGAACAGAAATGTATCCTCATCGCAAAGAACATAACTCGTCTATGGCTTATTCCTTCAGATATTGTCTTCCACATGCATCGCTCCTTAGCAACGGCTGCAGCATAGTGACAGGCAAATTAACCTCAACAGGTGACAGTTTCCTATGGCCCGGCTGATTCATTGTTCCGATACCAACATTTGGAATTAAACATTTCATAGTAATGATATACGATACGTAGTCCTACCACAATATACGTTATTTAATAGATTTTTAAAAGCATCCCTAAAATACAGATGTTCAAAAAAGCAAACAGAGAAACCACCGACAGGCTGAACAGCAACAGGAAACACAGGAGATCAACAACGAGCTCCGACAACAAGCAGAACGTTCTAGAGGAGGAAGGAGAGGCATGCAGGAAGCCAAGGGGATGACCCACCCAACATGTTTCCTACAGTGCATGTTGGGGATCCTGCCTCACATCACATAGAAAAACACAAGCGACAAGAAGACGACTAATGTATCAAGAAAACATGTCAATAGTAAAAACACAGTAAAAAAGACAGCTAGATAAAACCCATAACCGACAGGAACCAAGTAAAGTACCAAGGAAACACACTAAAAGCATCACAGTTAAAACATATAGGTCTACAATGAAAATATAAAATGGCCGCTCCCATATGTGGACTGAAGCAGCAGGCATCAGCATAATGTCAGTGTGAAGCAGTCCAGATGGAGGGCCTCCAGTCTGCCTGTGTGTGTGTGTGTGTGTGTGTGGCGGGGGGACATTTAGCTATTCAGGACATGACACTGGTGCTCCAGAGAGACTGTGTGCTGCCCTCAGCAAAGAACAGTGCGACGTTAGCACACGCGCATATACACGCGCACACACACACACACACGCACGCACACACCTCTATCTTCCTCAAGTGTGTGGAAGACATCTAGAAATATGATGGAACAAGTTGGACCTGCAAGCTGAGCACCAGAAAAGTAGAATGGAAGAAATATTAGTCTTAATTTAGTTGGCATCAATTAAATCTATTATGAAGGTTGTTTATCAGCAATACTGTCTTAAGATTGTTTATCATATGCCGTCCAAAGGCTAACCGCAGTAACTACATATGTCTAAATACGTAGTTGGAATGAAAAATGTACTTCTTGATATCTGCTTAATCTTGTGACAAACTTTTAGAGTTAAATTTTTTTAAAATAAAAATATGTATTAATATTGCAGAAACCAGAAAACTCATTTGCGACTGTTTTCGTGGTAAACGCACTTAGGCTTTGTAGGGTAAACTGTCGTAAAGATTGTTTATCATATCTATCTACTGTCATTATGATTTCATATCTATCCACTGTCATGAAGATAGTTGATCACATCTAGCTTCTACAATGAGAAGGGGTGGTAATTTGTCTGCGTGTGTGCATGTGTGGCCTTGTTCAGTAGGCAGCAGATGGCAGAGGAGTCATTCTACTGACGTGGTTTCTCCCTCTAGCCATAAACTCATGCGCGCGCGCACACACACACACACACACACACACACACAGATCTGAGAGATTTACAGTCAAGTGATGATCCATGTGCAACAGATAAGGAATGAAGGAGATAAGCCGTGTGTGTGTGTTTGTGCGTGTGCGTGCGTGCGTGCGTGTGTGCGCGCGTGCATGCCAGAAGAAGAGCATTGAATAATGCTGGATGCTGGATTCCTGTACACTGCACGTTGTTGGTAGACCATCCTGATCAGGCGAATTTCCGTTTAATTTCGGCGAGAGAATCAGTCTGGGAAGCCTAGGAATTATTGTGAATGTGTCCGAGTAGCAATTGAACTTACCAATCAGCGTCGTATTGACACAGCTTTACGGCTTGGTTCATGTGTGAGGCGTGGTTTAGGTGTGAGGCATGGTTTATGTGAGGCGTGGTTTAGGTGAGGCATGGTTTATGTGAGGCGTGGTTTAGGTTTGCTGCAGTGAAAAAGACCAGCTGGTTCATCCAACCAACTGCAAAGTGTTTTTTTAAAGTGCCTGTCCATTACAAACATTTCCGATGCACGGCTCCCCAGATGGACTTGTGACTAACAAGCCATCTGGCATGTCAGTTTACTTTGTTGGCATGCGTGTGCAATTAAAAAAACTATTATTATTTTTTAGGGTTCAAACCCACAACCTTCCGGCTGGGAACCCAACACCCAGACCCAACACCCAGACCTCTAGACCAACCTGCCCCCCACATTACTACCTACCCTAACCTTCATCATTGTGTGTAGAGTGTATCTGCTTCTGTAGACGTACTAAATATGCATTAACATGCAGAAAAACAGAGGGCGACCCCCTAACCTCAACAAAACTAATAACACTTAACAGGAAGGAGCTGGGGTGCCCATATCGACTGTGGTGGCCTATTGAACGCAGCAAAGGTCTTTGAAACTAGTTCAAGAACGTTTCGAACGTTTTCGAGGAAACTTATCGTTCAGTAATCTTCCTAGGCGCGTAGCAGGCATGCTAATAGAGACTTCCTAGGCGCGTAGCAGGTATGCTAATAGAGAGCGTGGTAGTGGAGTGAGAGAGCCAGCAGAGGGTGATAAACCTGATAGGAAACCCAGTGTTAGGGGTATGTGAACTGGCCAGAAGAAGAATTAAGAAAAATAATATGAAGAAGAAGAACATTTCCTAGCTAAACAATTGACATTTGTCTTAAACGTAGTCTAAAACATATTTCTCAAAGTATGTGTATCCTCTATGGGTACTAATGTAAGAAACAGGTGCAATTATCTTAATGATAATGATAATAATAATAATAACAACAACTGTGAGGATGAACTGATAAAGCTGTTGTTTTTATATCCATCTCGCTAACCCCACCACACACACACACACACACACACACACACACACACACAATCCAAATGACTGATGTGTCTAGGTAATCAAGCCACCATTGACAATTGGTCAGGGGCTCGTTGGCTGACGTATGGCGCTGCTAGCTTGGCTGGGTGGAGTCTTGTCGTACACAAGGCCTGTTTGCCTTCACAACACCGCCACACAGGCTGATAAGGTAGGCACGGCCGGCCCAACGCACAAGGGAACCAAATGCCTGCATAGGGTCCCCATGACCACTGGCGTGCCCCCAAGAGCAATTCACATGGATTTATAATCAAAACGGTTGGCTAGGTAGCAGTAGATCATGCCACTCAAAACTGATCAAACCAGCCGAGGGTTTGTGATTAAACAATTCAATGTGATCGTTAGTTTTCACTATGACTTAACTTTGTGCAAACCTACAACCACCACTACATTTTAAAGATGGCAGTCGTTTCTATTTTCTGTAGCTGAACATTTTGTTTGAAGATGAAAATGACCAAAGGCACTGGTGAACATCAACCCTATACCACCTCCGTGATAGAAAACCTTTAGAATCATGTCTGCAATAGTCTATAGTGCTTAAAAATAACATAAAACATAGAAGAAGACAAATCAATACACAAACTTCTTCTATTTAAGTGCAACATTGATTTTCAGGCCATATTTCTCCAAAAACAAAAGACAAACAGACTCATGGACACATTTTTACATAATCAAATTAAATGATTAATGACCATCAACTTACATTACCTACAGCATTAAAGAATACAATGGCCTTTAGTGTTGTTGCATCTTGCTATAAAGCTGCAGAAAACAGCACTTTGCTTCAGCTATTCTCCCACACATGCAATCTGGGTTCTTGTTGATCTAGGAAATATTATATTTAATCATACAGATAGAATGAGGACATGCAGAAGCAGGTCTCTCATGTTTACAGTATGTTAACAGTATAGAAATCAATTTTCATGACCTGGGGTCATGAAACACAATTGCTTTTTACATTCTTTTGCAAGAAAGAAAGAATAAGAATAAATATGACAATGACTATAAACGACTATATTCAGATAGACAACTCTTATGACTCATTTTGAATTGCGAGACAATACACTTTCAGCCTATTTCGCACCTCAGAATTGACCCTTGGCCGAATTCCCTCCCAGTCCAGCTCTTGCTAAACTTCATGCAAAGTTTGGGCTTTGCTTGAAGATTGCCTTCACTTTCCCCTCGATGACCACAGTCACCCGTGCTTCCCCTCTCTCCATCTGTGTCCTAACCCCGCCCCCTCTCCTAACCCCGCCCCCTCCTGCTTTCGTACAGGACTATAAAGCTGAACAAAGCATAAGGCAGACGGACGGGGCATAAACTCTTTTGAGGAAACATCTGGCCTCCGTGGCCCTGATGGTATGTAGGTCATGCTTTGACTAATGTTCAATTAACCTCCCACAGACACACACTTTATTCTATACGCCAACGGCAATGCTTAAAACACAAAGCAGAAATTCAGACAATCTAATCTGAACCTTTTATGTGTTCGTGTATTGTTTACCATTATTAATTGTGTAGGTATCAACCATGGCCCCACTAATACACGTGTCTTTACAAGAAGGATTTATGTAAACGTGGTCGTGAAAACATGCAGCCATAAGATCCAAAGGATTTCCCCCAACACTTGCCAACAGCGTGTGTGTGTGTGTGTGTGTGTGTGTGTGTGTGTGTGTGTGTGTGTGTGTGTGTGTGTGTATGCCAGCGTGCACGTCAGCTCTTCTCTAAATGAGAAACAGATCAAGCGCTCCCCCACTCTGTGGGGGCTGGCTGGGTCACGGAGGTCTGGACAGAAGAACAGTGTGTGTACGAATGTTCCCTACAGGCTAGCACGGAACAGTCTGGTCCAAGGCCGAGCTTGTTCTTCACGGTGGCATCTTGAGCCCACTTTGCTGTTAAAACACGGTTTGTTTGTTTGTTTGGTTTTGCTGTTACACGCCGGGTTTCACGCATCATGATCGTATCATCTACCAAAATCAAGATTGTAGCTTTGATTTGGGTTGAGAGTCGTGTGGAAAATTGGATTGACGTCACTAAAAGATCAAAGGCTTTAAAGTAGATGTGGAATGCTACTTCTAAAACTATTTATTTAGGTTTTGCTTGCTTTTGGTAGATTGACATAGAGTAAAAACCTAGCTTTAGTCCCCAAAAACCTCTCTCCCTCTCTCCAATACTAAATATGTTTACAAAAAGAATGTTCAATTCCATTTCAGATTGAGCCATTCATGAATCATGAAACTCACATTATGTTGGCTGACTCACAAATATGTGATGGCCTATAAATCAGCACAAGCCAATCCTAATTGGATTTTAGTGCATCAACACAAAGAACCAATGAAAACACTTGGGAGCAAGCACTGGATTTAGTATTTTGTGCTAGCGCTATAACCTCTCTCACACACACACACACACAAAAGCACACACACACAAAAGCACACACACACACGCACACACACAGTATAAAAGACTGTTGAGTTGGAGCACCTTCCGGAAGGAGGTCTCGTTATTCCAGAGAAGAAACAGCCGATGTTTCGCTTCTTAGCCGTAATACGAGGCTAATCAGTGCCACTCTGGCGCCAAAAGCCTCCACGTGAAAATTATTTCCCTTCCATGTCGGGAAGGTCTTGAAAGATGGGATTGGGAGATTTCCAATTTTTCTTGAGGAAAAAGCACCCCCACCTCCAAATAACAAAGCTTCTCTCAAGATTGGTGTGTACTGGACATTGTCGTGCAAAATGCATGATGAAAGAGAGAGAATTATGTCTTTGCTGGAAATTAGAAAAAGGTACAGATCTGGGATTTTGCAGCAGTATGATGAAAGAAATCCACAGGTTCTTAAACATTACTTTCGTCTTTACTCATATACTCCCACGCAAGCACACACACCATCCTAATGAGCGAGATGAAAGAAATACTGGCTCGTGAATGTTGCTTTCGTGTTTATTAATCACACACACACACACACACACACACACACACACACACACACACACACACACAAACACAGCTACTTTAGCACAAACATCATGAATCTGTTCCATTCCCTTCTGTCTGGGATGAAACTCAATGTTTTAAATATATTTTAAAGACTTAACATGACTTAACATGACCCTCATGTTCAGTTCAGTCTGTGTGTTTAGGGAAGAAATAATGTCTATAATGTACATAATAATAATGTCTGTATAGGACCTAAGGGAGCGGAAAATCAATAGTGAAATAAAAATATAGCCGATACTGTCTTTGTAATTATTAATTTAACAAACATTCATCAGCATTAGGTCCAAAAGCCAGCCTCTGTCATGGTAAAGGGGCATGTCAGTTTTAATGGCATGGGTACTTTACACATCTGTGAATGCAGTGCAGTTAATGGAGAAAGACCATAAACATTTTGGAGCAACATATGCTGCTGTCCAGGTGTGGTCTTTTCCAGGACATGCCTGCAGGTTCCAGTAGGACCATGCAAATAGCATTGACTGCATAAGGAGTAGATGAGAGAGAGTGGGGATGCTAGATTTGCATGTCTGCAGTCCTGAATGGTTGCTGATTGAGAAATTGTGGTGCATCATGAAGCACAAACTATGGCAAAGGAGGCTGTGTTGTGCAGAGCCTCCGTTGCACTCCAAGACCTAAATAATGGAAGAAATGGGGGGCAATTCTACTTGAAACATTTCAATAATGTAATAATGATTTCGGTGCCCACACATTTAATTAGGTGTAAGTAAAATAAATATGATTATGCTATACGGTGGGTAAACACATCTGTCCCAATTTTTTTGGAGTGTGTTGAAGTCACCAGTTTTGAAGTCACAAGGTAAAACGTAATATAACGTGTTGTTGTATTGTATATAAGTTGTTGTACTGTATATAATACAGGTTGAATGGCATTTACAAATCACTGTTTAGTTTTTATTAGCATTTTATATACCCCCATGTTGGTTATACAGTCACCTCTTATCAAAAACAATTCAGCCAATTCACAGTGAATTGTATGAATGTTTATACCAGGCCAATGCAATTGGTCATTATTGGGCAAGATGGGTCAGCATTTGGCTGCTATATTGTTGGGCATCAGGGGAGCTTGCTCCTCACTGACAGGGGGTTCAATATCAAGCCGTCAATCACACGGCATGCCCCCTGGAGCTGGGAGCGGAGTCATCCGCGAGTATGTGTGGGTCAAACCATTCTACCTGCTATACGACTGCTACCTGCTATTGGTATATGTGTGGGTCAAACTGTGTTTACATTACAGTTAGTTCTACCTGCTATACGACAGTATTTGGTATGTGTGGGTCAAACCATTCTACCTGCTATACGACAGTATTTGGTATATGTGTGGGTCAAACCATTCTACCTGCTATACGACAGTATTTGGTATATGTGTGGGTCAAACTGTGCTTACATTACAGTTAGTTCTACCTGCTATACGACAGTATTTGGTATATGTGTGGGTCAAACTGTGTTTACATTACAGTTAGTTCTACCTGCTATACGACAGTATTTGGTATATGTGTGGGTCAAACCATTCTACCTGCTATACGACAGTATTTGGTAT
>JAODUE010012241.1:0-16878 GCA_027564755.1 Amblyopsis hoosieri | reverse complement strand
TTTGGTATATGTGTGGGTCAAACTGTGCTTACATTAGTTAGTTCTACCTGCTATACGACAGTATTTGGTATATGTGTGGGTCAAACCATTCTACCTGCTATACGGCAGTATTTGGTATATGTGTGGGTCAAACTGTGCTTACATTAGTTAGTTCTACCTGCTATACGACAGTATTTGGTATATGTGTCGGTCAAACCATTCTACCTGCTATACGACAGTATTTGGTATATGTGTGGGTCAAACCATTCTACCTGCTATATGATTTGGTACGTGATTAACAAGGTCTGAGTCAACTAATCTAAACAACCAATTACAAATGACTATGATGAGAAGGAATCCGTTCTATACCTACCTGTCTGTCTCTCCATGAGCACCTGTCTGTCTTTGAACACCTGTCCGTCTCTCCATGAGCACCTGTCTGTCTGTCTTTGAACACCTGTCTGTCTCTCCATGAGCAGCTGTCTGTCTGTCTTTGAACACCTGTCTGTCTCTCCATGAGCAGCTGTCTGTCCAAATCTTTACTTGAAAACCTGTCTGCCTGTCTGTCGTTCATAGATTAACCTAAAGAACCTGTCTACCCCCAACAGGCTCCAGGTGTGACTGTAGAAAGAGGCCTTGCTGCAGAAGATTATCTACAACATTCCTGCCCCATGACTCAGCCTCACTCTCTCACACACACACACACACACACACACACACACACAGTCAAACATACAGTACACACATCTGTGCATGCATGTGCATGGGTGTGTGTGTGTGTGTGTGCGTGCACAGCCCTCTTGCACACAGATGCATGGAGGTTTGTCTTCATCGAGGTTCATTGAGAGTCAGAGCCATTGAGAGAGAGAGAGTGAGTGTGTGTGTGTGTGTGTGTGTGTGTGTGTGTGCTTGTGTGTGGGTGAGAAAGTGAGATGGATCTTGTATCTGTATCTCAGTGACCTGATCAGCAGTACTGCGCTGTGGTATCACATCACAGCCATCACTTATTCACCAGCCACAGGCAGATAACGCCACTGAGGAGGTGCCCGGCTCCGCCCGACTATGGCTCTCAGATCAGTTTTCGCTGAGATTACAGTCTGGAAATCCTGTCTGCTTTAGTGTTTGCACAGCCACCCTGCTGACGGTCCAATCGGGGTGGGTTAGTGAGATGACGTTGAAGTCAAGCGTGTTTCTAAATGGTGGCAGAGCTACAGTAGATGTGGTGATCAAAAGTTGTAACAAAGGCGATTGGTTAAAAGCTGCTCCAGTGTTTTCTAGCGCTGTACACGACTCAGAAAAGTGTTAGTCCAATAGGATTTGGACATTTTTCTTTCTCCCATTAGTCTGGTTACACTATCTGGCAATCACATCCGCTGACATGAGTTCCAGTGATGATTTTGATCACATTAATAATCAGAGGCAACAGTTACGCGTCGCGACAGTCACTGTAGCATCGCGTAGCATAAAGCAGTGACAGCGTACTGTTTTATGCTACGCGATGCTACAGTGACTGACGTACAACTGTTTTCTTATATTAGCAGCGCAAAGAGAACATAATCTTAATTCAATGATTTGTGCTTCAGCTCTTTAGAACGAGAGCAGTAACTGCCTGTGAGTACCATGCAGCCAGAATGACTGTGACTTCACTCCGTTAATAGTTATGATTCACTCACAAGGGCTCACTTGAAAGTGAAAGAAGACGGCTCTTCCTCTGTGCAAACTTGTTAGGTTCATATGAAAACCACGTTTTACAACAGCCTATAAACATATATGGTAACGCCGTGGCTGGACAGTTGACAAGGCGCGTTAAATCCAGTTTCTCATCTAAATTCATAGTTTCAAACCTGCTTGTGCTCGAGTATTAAATCTTCTTCATTCGTATCATAGCCATTGCACATGGGGAAAACTGTCTAAAAGTTTAGCTAACTTGTAATGTAATCATGCTGACTATAGTCTCAGCCTCTTCTGTCCATCAGCACTACGTCGCTAGGCAACTCTGTGCTGAACGTCTGAGTTACCCCAGTAAGCTCGACACGGACTCTTTCGGAAGTAATACTGTCGATATCCATTGGCTGTTCACATTGTCACTAACAAGTATGTCTCCGTAATGTCCAGTGCAATGATAGTGCAGTGCTTTATTTAATAATTTAGAATTAAATATTTATCTTAATCAGTCATGTTGTTTCATTTTCTAATAGCAAGTATAAAGGCTGACTTGGTCTTTGAGTTGTTTATGGTCGTTATGCACGTCAATCAAAATACCTCGCTTGTCTAGTAGACGGGTACTGACGCAGTTAGCCAGCGCTGTGTCCCAGACTTTATGTACGTAAAGGCTGGCTCTGCGAGATTACGCTGACTACGCTAGCTAATGCGCATGAGCTATCATAGAACATTCCTACAACGTTCCTACGTTGTGAGTCATACGATTACTAATTTATATTTTATTGATTAAATTATATTTTATATAATGAAATATTTGTTATCTGATTATGTCATTTATACTTCCTCATTGGATTGTTATCCCCGTGCTGTGCAGTTTGTAAAGTTATATCTGTGTTCTGTTATTGTAATGCACACTGGGGGGAAACCATCTCAGTTGACTGAAGGAGCACCGACTGTTAATTAGACTCGTCCACTTCCAGGGCGCAGCCCTAGTATTTTCAAACCTACCCAGAGGTTTACCCCCATGGGAAGCAAGGACTGCAAACACTTCCAAATGTGACTGTCTCCAGACCCTGTTCACAAAGTGATTTTTGTTTGGGTCTGGTTACACCAGGCTAGGGTAAAATACTTCAACGTTACCAACTGTGTGGTGTCCTGTGACTTTTGAATGACCGCCAGAGTTCTGTCACTGGGTGGGAACCTTTCTGAAGATATTCTATAGGGACGGCCATGTGCATCACGATGATATATATAACAGTGGGAGAGATTGCGTTATCCCACTGTAGGTCACTAGCAAAGTCTGGGTGGTAGAATATTCACTTCAAAAGGACAGGATACAATGAAGTCAGCAGGGAGAAATAAATCATCGACTTGGGCTATTGTTACCTACAGTACTGCACCTCCATGACAATTCTATATAAGTTGTTAATTATCAAAATGATCAATCCTATCATAATCAGAACTATATGACCAACTTCAACATGCCTTAAATGTCGAGACTATATTTTAAGACCACCACAAGGCACAAAGCTTCAAAGCCATCAGGATGGTCTGTCATTCAGCGTTTGTTCTTTTCTGCCTGTGTTTGTAATCACCTCGTTACAATGACCAACTAAGATGTTTAATTTGAATTATTTTGTGATAATGTTCCAGCTAGCTAGTTAGCTAGGTATGCTAGTGGTAACGGTATCAAACTTTTGCAAGCTTACGGCCGTTTCTCAATATGCATATCAGTGAGTGTTAGGTGTCTTGCTCAAGGACACATTGACACCAGCGACCTCTGGATCACCAGTCGCCACACTCCACCCAATGCGCCAAAGTACGTATTACATTAGTCAATAATTGGACAGGCCACAGCAATTGTAAGCAAAGAATATTATCTTAGAATAATTACAGAATATGGTCATCATGGATACTACCATGCCAATATCAATAACAACAAAATAGCTATTGGCCTAAATACAATAAAGTGCTTAATAGTAAAAGTACCTAAGAGCAAAAAGGGATTTAAAAATAAATAAATACAGGGCAGAGACGAGCAATGATATATTCATCTGGGGCACGCTGCCTCATTCAGTGCAACAGCCAACATTTACACTTGCGTTAACTGAAGTGTAATTGGCTTTGTGGTTTGGTACATGCTAATGCTGAGCAAACCTGTCTGGAAAAAGTATAATTTACGGTGAACAACCGTCAGGCTTGGAACTGCAGAGGGTTTGTGTTGGCCTAATCCTTTACCACAAAGAACAAGTTCAAAGCCCTTGAGCCTGTTCTGGAGGGCTATGAGCACTAATGGGGTTTTAAATACAGAAAGGTTGGCCCAACTGGCTAGCTCTGAAGCATGCAGGAAAATGCATGCCAATATAGCAGATAGCATTGATAGCAAGCGCGTGACTTCTCATAGTTAGCATGTAACATTATAGAACACTTTCCTAAACAACTCTGGGGAGGTTGAGGCGGGGATTAGTACATTGTTGTAAATTATTCTTTCACTCATTGCGAATTTGACATGTAGGTCTACATTAGGTAGGCTCGGAAGACCATCCTGATCTCCTGATGGACTTGCGACAACAATTCCTCTGGCATGTCAGGTTATACATTAGTTGCATGGGATGCCGGGGTACCAGAAAACCAGCATTCCATGCTGGTTCCAGCATGCAAAACATACCTTATGCTGGTGACCAGCAATGCTGGATTTTTTAGCAGGGCTAACCTTCACATATTTTCTCTCTCCCTGCACCCAAAACATTTCAGATTAGTTGTAAATCAGACTCGCAGGCCTGTGGGGTGGAGAGGGAAAGCGGAGCAATAAAATGCTTACTCAAAACATTAAGTTCTTCCCTTCCTCCCGAGGCAGGAGTGTTATGCTAATCATCACAAGCTAATCATCACAAGCTAATCATCACAAGAACACGCTCAGTGTGATGCGACGCCACTGATGTGTGGGACCTCTAAAAACACATTAATTGCACATGATAAAGGTAAACCAATGCTATGGGCAGGGATGTGGGGGCAGGGGGACATTAGTCGCACAAGGATGATCATATATCTGAAAAACAAGCTACAAGCTTGTAATGCATTAAAGGCCGGGTTAGTCATTCTCTTCAAAGCTTGCTAACTTCGAGCTCAAATAAAAACAAACTCCTTCAGAAGCTCCGCACCCCCACACATTGAAACGCACTGCAAAGCCAAGAAGCATTGTTGTTGTGAGCCGGGTTCGCCACTTTGTGTTCCTATTTACAGAACCAAGGCTGTGTAGAAATATCTGATCTTTTTTTAAACACGCACAGAGATAAAATAGTGAAATGCGAGGAGATACAGTGCTTGGTGAATTTGGCAAAAAGTGTATTAGCTTATAATCGCCGACTATACCTTTAATGCATAACACTGAAAGCAACGTACAATAAATGCAATTACACACATTGCAATGGCAGGTTGGGGTTTGCCATATTGCTCAAGGATACTAACAGGTTTTTACAACTTTGAAATACTGCGCAATTTGAAAAGCACAAATTCTAATTTTTAAGTAATTCTATTCATATCTGTAACTCCAAAGTCCAAACCATTTGGGAGACACGGCATTAGATAGAAAAAGAATCCGCACAAACAGCTCAGCTCTTTCCAACTCAAGACGAGGAACATGCTGGAATTTTGTGCTTCAGATAGCGAAACAAAACATCTGTGAGATGAGCTCTGTGACACCTGCTATCGTTTCAGGACAGTAACTGATCAGGCACCCGAATATCAGATGTTGTCTGACTCCTGAGGCAGATAAACACTATCACACAGTAGAGTGGTGTGATGGCATCGCCAGGGGAACAGTGGAAGCAACCAAGCGCTAAAGCCTAGTTAATCTGTCTGATCTTATACTGGGACACAGCTGCTACAAGACAGATTTGGGGCAGTACCTAGGCAAATGGGAGGACAACTCCATGAGCTTCTTCTTCATACCGCCAGGGTAGACCATGACCTTTGTCATCATACAGAAGGGTATATTTACAGTATTTCTGCTGTTGACAAGTTAAGAAATGTAGAGGAAAACACCACTCACAACAATACCCATGGCTTCGCAATAGAGTGTAAAAGTGTAGTTCCGGAAGTAAATTTCCCAATAATTTTCTCCACTGACTTTATGAAAATCCTTATATAAAATGTTTTAAGCTTGGAACCAAGCCAAACATCTACGAGGTTGTGAATCAATGGTATATGCTCTGGTAGAAGCCACAAGTCCGTATGATATCAACCTTGTTTTAAGATCAACGTCATTTATTTGTGATGTCATGGATAACTTCTGCCGTACCCACAATCCTAAAGTGAAACAACAACGTCTGTGATTGGTGGAACTGGCTTTCCTCGTGATACCATCCTGATCTAGCAAGCTTTATTTTCTACTTTGGAGTCGTTCGGAACTCAGAGAAGTTTGGTTGCTCTCCGTTACCATGGACATTTTTTAGATCCTGCAACGTCATGTCAGCTAGTAAGTATCGTTAGCGTTGAAAATAATAGGAAAGCTATTGTATTAAACTATTATAATGGTATAATATACACAATATGATAAACTAATTAAGAAGAACCAAGGAAGAAAATGCATTTTCTGGGATTCGCAATGGGTTATGGGATGCGCAGTTCCTTCACTATTACAATATGTTTTGTACACAGTCTTGTACCTTTGCCTTTTTTCCATTTTGATTAAATATTTTGTGCACCGAATTTGGGCTGCACAATTAATCGCATTTCAATCAAAACCGATATATGGCCTTGTGCGATAATGTAACTGCCTTGTGCGATTATGTAACCGCAAGAATCTTCACGAACTGCACGCATTTCCTCCGTGCTATGTGCAAGGGCAAGGCAGTCCAAGACAAAGATTACCAATCAGATGTCTCTGTCAATTCACAGGCCCCCTTGCCTTGAGACAGAACATAATTTGAACTGTCGGCTCCACAGGAGAACATTCACTTGGATTAATGTTTTATTTTGATCAGTAGACGGTCCATTGTGGACCCTTTGAAGGATTATAAATTGAGATATGGACACATTCTGACTTATTGATCGCTTCCAACTTCAAAAAGGTATGTGACACTTCTCGTCGCCTAATTTTACATGCCGGTAAATCTGAATTAGGTAATTACTTTGATGCGTCTACGTTGAAACAAGTTTAAATCATAGACATTTGGTTTAAACACGTTTATATGCGTAAAACCTGCTTTCTCCGCGTCATGTCCACAGCGTGCATGTATGCGACAGCAGGCTGCACAGAAACACATTGCAGTTACTATATATAAATTAAACGAAGCTCTTCGAAACTCCTCGAAGAGTTAATAGAGTTTGTCGATAAATCGTTAAAGCCCTACCAAGATCGTTTCATCCCTACCAAGATCGCTTCAGCCCTACAGAGATCGTTTCAGCCCTACCGAAATCGCTTCAGCCCTGCCAAGCGCTGTCGAGAATTACTGACCCTGCCTTTAAATAAACTATTACTGTATATGTGTCCAAACTTTTGCACATGCTGCATTTATTACAAATGTTATTTTTTTCTTATTTGGACAAGATACAAGGGCCAACAAGGCTCAAAGATCTAATACCATCCACCTCACAGGCCTTTTTTTAGTGGCCTTTTATTGTGGCCATCCTAAGGCACACCTGTGCAATACTCATGCTGTCTGATCTGCATCTTGCTCTGCCACACCTGTGAGGTGGATGGATTATCTCAGGAAAGGAGAAGTGCTCACTAACACAGATTTAGACTGATGTGTGAACTATATTTGAGAGAAACAGGCCTTTTGTGTACATAGAGAAAGTATTAGATCTTTGAGTTCAAGCTCATGATGAATGGGGGCAAAAACATAAGCGTTTATAATTTTGTTCAGTGTATATATATATATACACACACACACACACACACACATATATATATATATAGAGAGAGAGAGACACAGACAGACAGACAAAAAGAGAGGGAGAGAGAGGCCCCGCCCACATCAGACATCTGCTGCTCCCAGCTACATCTGGAAGACAGCTCACCATAGGGCAGTGGCCCATCATAACCGGCCAATGGCGTCACTCGGCGGTTCCGCCTGGACAGGAAAGCTGAGTGTGTGTGTGTGCGTGCGTATGTTAGTGTGCGTGTGCATGGACGTGTGTGGGTGTGTCTGTAACGCTGCATTACTGTGGCCTCGTGAGACCACCCTGACCGTCAGTATCAGTCCTGAACTGAAGTATTCGTCATAAAGGCACTGCTAATACATTTCAATCAAACGTCCTTATATGACTGAACTAACCTGCCTTTCTCTCACCCAATAAGTGTGTTTAATACCAGCCAGAGCACCAGGAGAAACAGAACATGCGCGTAGGTCGTCATCGTGGGAAACATCTGGCCGCTGATTGGCCAGATGTTATCTGAATGGGCATTGAGGGGTTCCAGACTGATACTCGCTGCAAAATTGAACTGACGTTATGCTAGAATGACGTCCTAGAGGAGATGTGTTTTGTTCTACCTTCTACATGTGAGGGCTTCTGACTGCACAGTTACAGACAAAACAAATCACTGTTATATTTCAGTTTATAACAGCTCAAAAGCAGCCTTTAGCAAAGCCACGGATATAAGAAGTAAGTAGACAATTGTATTGGCATGTTGGTGGGGGCAGATGCTCAATTAAGTTGTAATTAAGAGACTTGCAGTACATTCTGTACATGTCTCAAGTCAATAACAGGGCTGGAAGACCTTAGCCAACACAGCTACAGTAGGTGGACCAAAGGCATTCCTCTGCCGCCATAATTACAAAGTCTGAAACCAACACAGCTAAACATAGGCACACATGCTGTGGGCATTCTATCAAAATCTATTCACTTCGCCTTTCACTCCAAGGACAGAAACCGGCGGACATCAAATACTGTCGTCATGCTCTTGGGCTTGCTCTTGGTCAGATACATCCCTGCTAGCTAGATGTAGCCTATTTTAAGTGGCACCGTTACTGTAACATTCTTAATATCTGAACAGAACTGAGTTGTCCAAAACCCACCAATTCCCTCTACTCAGCACTTCATGACAGGATCATTACATGCTAATAACCCTTTGCTCTGACCGCTAACTAGTTACATTTAACACTGCATGTCATGATTGGTTGACCCAAACAATGTCATGAATATCAGCATCACCTTTTGTGTTCAGATGCCAATCAAAAGCACATGATTGTAGGTCTACACGCCACACGCATATGACCCATATGGACGTCTTCTCACCACTCTGTATCCAGTGGCCAGTAGATACTACCCATAAATACTAGATGGCTTACAGTAGATAACACACAGTCAATGACACAGGCAACTACAAGATGACTAAAGGAAGTGGTTCGCCAGTTCCCTTCACAGCCTGACAAGTGAATAGATCCCACTTCTCAGCTGTCAATTACCAGAGCTTTAAACCCTGTTAAGGCTGTGAAAGTCTTTTTAACACTTAACAACATCACAGAGCCTTCCCCTAGGAATACACTACAACCCTTCACAACGAAAAGCTTCTGCAGAAAATCACCATTCCAGTACAGTTTTCACACATTGTTTATGCCGATATATCAGCCAAAATATCCTTAATAAGATACCAATATGTTGGTGATTTGATGTGCAATAATGTGACATCCAATTAGTCCATCCCTATATCGGAACCTTCTTAAAATATTGGCCTGTCATTTTTGACAGGTGGAGTGGTGCGGTGCGCACCACTTTGTGTTCCCATTTACAGAGCCAGGGCCGTGTAGGGATGATTTTCAGCATGCACAAAGAGCGGACGGCTGGCGGACCGTGGGGGGAGATTCACAGTATTTGACCAAATAAACAAACTAGAATCCCTTACTACACCTTTATGATGCACTGCCAAGCAATGGTGTTCTCACAGAGAAGAGACGAGCAGGAAGCACAAGGGCAGAGGAAAACAGGCAACATTCGTGCAACAGACCAAGAAGAAGACAGGCTACAATTACAAAAGCCCAGAGCAAGGGAGAGAGGGAGGGAGAGGGAGAGAGAGGGAATACGATGCTGAGAGAAAGGTAAACAGTCTGAGAAGAGGGCTGTTGAGGGGTGTGTGTGTGTTTGTGTATGGAGAATGGAATGTATTTAACCAGCCACAGTGACTAGAGGTACACTGTCACATTGGCTCCCATGGCAACCAGTTACATACCAAATCCTCCTGATTGCACAGACGCCAACAAGAGCTAAAGGCCCCGGGACCCAATCAAGGCAACGTTTGTTGCCCGGGTGACTGGTGTAATGTATCTTGGTTTGTGGTTACCAACTTAAAGTGGTATTAGTGTGACAGAGATCGTCTGTCCTCGGGGAATCGAACCCCTATCTCCCACGCAGAGAGCGGCCGCTCTACAAGGCAGGCTAAAGCCCACGGGCCCTAACCTGCGTCGCCAGAGCGTCCTATGAGGTGTCGGAGTGAGGATTAACTTCACTGCTCAGCTACCTGCTGGCCACCGTTACATCAGTAAATAGCAAAGTTTCCTAAAATACTTTAAGGGCCACGGGAGAGCGACAATGAGCTAGTGACACTTTGCATGGGCCGGGTTTATAAAGGTTGACAGGATGGCGATATTCTAAACAGGAAGACAGACAAACAAGGCTTTTGCCGGCCCGAGAGACAAAACAAAAGGGCTTCATATTAATTCAGGCTAGACAGAACGGCCAACGCATCGATTTCCCCACACGGTTTTTTATGCATTCGCACGGCACAGAGACACCTGCACATGCAAATGCAGAAGCCACAAAACCGTACGACACACACACACACACACACACACACACACACACACACACACACACACACACGGTGTATGCACACACAGGCAAATGTGTAATATTTCCTTCCCAGTTGAAAAACTCTTTGTTTCCATGACAACCAAGCACAGAAGACACCCCTCGCTTTTCAGTCATTGTGGGGACCACACGCATGTACCTGTGTGTGTGTGTTCCTAGGGGAAATGACTTATGGACGTTTTCATTGCGTTAATTATTTGAGTATTTCTTTAATTGAACAGAGAGAGAGAGAGAGAGAGAGAGAGAGAGAGAGAGAGAGAGAGAGAGAGGCTTGTCTAGTCTGGTATGAATCCACTATCATCAACCAGGTTTACTCTGGCATGTCGCTACAGTGCGTTTAGCAGATACACCCCCCACACACACACTCTCTGTCACTGCTGTCAAATACTTTATGTCTTCCTGCATGACATTACAAGATGGACGGTTATGTCCTCTGGGTGGACAGCATTTATAACATAACAAACATAATAGCATTTATATAAGGTATTCATGTATAGTTAATATATGAGTATGTATTTTTTTTAAACCTTGTTTTATAGTAAGTTAAATATTCAACGCCATTGTGAGCTGTGAAGTAGTCTACACTAGGCTGCTGTTTAAGTCAGGATCGTTTATTTACCAGAAGGAAGAAATACTAAATAGAAAATACCTTCAATATATTACAGTACTCTGATACACTAATCTAATGAAAATGTCGACTTTAAATCAAACTGTAAGGACGTCAATGCTATTAACATGTTTTCATGCCTACTGTATGGGTTCACAAATACTTTTACACAAAATACTTCCAAAATACTACCGTTCATGGTAACTGCTGACAAATAATTGCCTGTTTTTCTTTACTAAACTGAACCCTTGTCCACAAAGTGATGCAAAATTGCGACCCCCGTAAAATACTTCAACACACAAGACCTTAACCAGGAATTCCATTGTGTCAACTTCGTAGCAGCCTGTGGCTGTTAAGAGACAATTATATATTTGGCAGCCCTCTGCAGCCTTGATACTATAGCAAATAAATGGCATCGTGCACTGAATTGCATTGTGTCTTACTACTGAATAGAAAAATAAAGGACATTGCATTATCTCTTGCCTTGTGGGTGCTTGGACATTTGACACCAGTGTAAAAGCAGGAGCTTTCTGCTCAAACTATCAGTCAGGCATGGTGCTCTGCTCTTCAATACACAAACACAGCCTACCTTGTGACAACGGCGATTGGTGTGTCTGCTATTAATTCCTCTGAATATGTTTTCCCTGTTAAAGTAGCAAATGCTCCAATGTTCGACACTCTAGTCCGACGCTTATTCCTTTTCCTTCAGGATTATGTTTTCCTTTGGAAAATATTGGAAGCGTCGCTCTCGAAGGATATGGAATGGGCGTGTCCCTGGCAGAACATCCAATCAGCTGTCAGCATGGAAACAAGCAGCTGGAAAAGCCAATCAGTCTCGGCTCTCGTTTCACTGCTATTCTCCCATTTGGTGAGTAACTAAAGACCTCCCAGTTCTCTCTCTTTTTTCTCTCTCTCTCTCTCTTGTAGACCCTGTTGTACATTAGGGTCTATATCTTGAATTGGATGACTTTGTCTATGGTTTAGTCAGCCTATCACTGTCTTTAATGAGGCTCAGATGTTTTATATGTTGTTGTTCTGGTATTTCTGCACATCACAACCATTTATTTTATGAGTAAACTTGTATAATTAAATTCCTGTACCAAAAGTATCAGTGGCAAGTGGCAATACCCAGTCCACTCAGAATTTAATGTTCTGTTTCAGTTATGAAATTATAGAATTTAAAATAAACATTGAGTCACATTTTCTCAGGTAAACAATGATTTGATGCATTGTATGCAGCCCAGGAAGAAATACAATTCTAGACGTGATTACAGTGAAATTGAACAATTTGTAGTACTTTTGGCGTCCGTAGAACAAATAATATATGGTCTCTAAAATACAGCCACATAGGACATTACTCCCACCTACTGGACATTTTATGAAACTGCATATAGCTTAAGTATAAGAATTCCATCACGTAAAATCTAGAGGAGACTGTTAAACTGTATAAATATACAAATCCTCAGGCTCCATGACGTATAGTTATATTTTTTTTGCATTTAGCATGCTATATCTTTTATATAAGCTAATTACGGAGGTCTGGACCTTGGTGGTCTCAATGGTAGCATAGTTTCTGCAAATGGACTACTGAAGAGGACTGCATTATTTTATTACTGCTTATTTTAATAAAATACATATATATTATAATAATATAGGGGCTTTAACTGTTTATGTAGCCTAGCTAAGTACATTACCAGTTATATAAAGCTCAGAATAAGTTGTATGCCGAGACTGCCGTTAAAGATAGTCAAATAGGCTGGGGGGTTATCTACAGTATGTTCCATGGGGTTGGCTACTGTAATATTGTCTGTACATGGCATGCATGGTCTAATGTTCGGTGCTCATTGAAATCTGAAGTATGTGGCTTTGTGTGGCCTGCTCGGGGCTCCGAGGAAGTACCACCGGGACCTCCGGGACTCGGTGCCCGCACGAGAGTGCTCCTAGGGCGGGTAAACATTCACGAGATGCCGGTCGGCTCCAAACTTAGTTGAAAGCGCAAAGCGAAAAAGCGTTGGTTAAAACACATACACTCTATTACCATACAAGCACTGTGAGAGTATAAAATGTTACTTTATTTGTTATGTTTTTTTTATCTGTTCTTCATTTTCATTCTATGATTTTGTACGTGTACAAACCACACCCCACTTGTATATTTACCAATACGATGTTATTACTACTCACCTCCTGGCCAATAGAGGGCGATGTATACAATTATATCAGACAAGGTGTTAACGGAAGCCGAAGGTAAAGGCTATATAAGGGGCAGGAAGAGGTATTACTGGATCTGATCTGCAGTTGCTGTGAGGTTGTGTTTCAGACCACGGCCGTGACAACTTATAACTTTGGACTCATCTTTGCATTTTGTTAATACAAGTTATTCTTAGAAGTCTACGTGTGGGTGCCCTCATTCCTGCCGGCTAATTTAGATCGCGACAACACATACCATTCTAACCAAGTCTGCATTCCTCCAGATCTTGTCTCACAAATGTTTGTAGGGACATGCGGTACAGTCACACCCACTATGTCACAACTTCATTTATAGTATTTCACCTACTCTGTGACCTAGTTAATAATGAATCAATTAATTTTTACCAGTTCAAAATGTGAGAATATAATCATAAAATGCACTTTTTCATACGGTGATCACTTTTTATTGGACAGTCACTTTTGGGCACGACACCTGTACACCTGTATGGTAACTTTAATGTTCAAGTTACCGTAGCTAAACTCAAGACAGTCCCAATCATGGGACATGGATATAATACAAACGAAGTGGATTAAATATGCTTACGTTACTCATTCAAGCAGATGCCGGTTTGAAACAACAACCGATTTTAACAAGAAACTATAACTCGTTGACGCTGATATTTTTAACCGTGAGTTTAACATGGACCTATGCAGTGTTTTCCAAGAACGGTTAATACACAAGTTTGTCCAGAGCCAGAGAAAGACCCATACACCGTCCCTTTCACTTCAAGCGCCTGCTTTGGTGAGTGCAAGCATAGCCATAGCCCATCAGGCTGCAGACATAGGCTAAATTTATATTCGCCTCCCATTCAGTTCCATTCTATATGAGCGAAGGTGCGAATAAAACACTAGCTTCCTGTGGTGAAGCAATTTTGCATCATTTCATATAGACTAGAGTTAAACACTGATGAACTTTGATCTAAATACACAGCCTCAACCAACATTAAGGATGCTGTCTGGTTGACGCCACAGCTGGCTGCAGTGTTGGCTTTAGTTTTCGTAGTGAGGCAGGATGGAATGGAGTAGGCTTTGAGTATGAATTTCGAATAGGAAGGCGATGGTCCATTGCCTGCAGTTTTTGATTCACGTAGCCTACACGTGACCGCAGCCTCACCGTCCTGGTTGCCGGTGAGGATTGATGATCCTATTGATCAATTGATCGACATTGTTATTACGAACTGCACATGCTGTCTCACACTACTATCAATCGAAACTGCACGAATAATGTTCAATGTGCTAAAATCACAAACATTGAGCTCCGACATTGCGGGGAGGCCTCTGCAAAGTCCTGGCCGCTACTGCATACCCCATGAAACTAATGGCATATAAATAAGAATGCATATTCATAAATAAATAAAATGCTGTATTTGAATACATTGTTTTTATCCTAATTGTAGCTGAGAGGGTGCTGATTTTAGACACATTTACACTTGATAGATATTACAGAAATGCTTTTAGAAGCTATTATATGAAAGAAGTGAAAAACGACCAAAAGATCCTTGGGGTTCTGAGGGTTAATGGTAAACAGAAAAATAGGCTATTGTTTATTTGTCGGGACTGGGTGTGGGCTGATGGAAGGTGTTGGCATCACTAGCTTCCATTCACAGCAGGCTATACGTGTGAGTGCAGCACATTAACCTGCTCTCGTCTTTGCTGTAGGCCTATTCTGACAACAGTAGGATACGCATAGAGCCATGATATCAGTAGAACGCTAGAACCTCTGCTTTTAATATATAGCCTATCTGACACAAACGCCAGTTCCGAGTTATTTAATTATTTCTTTAATAAGTTGATTCACTAACTGAAAGACCTTTGGCTTCACAACAATTACCGTGCGTGTCAAAATCCAATGTTTTTATACCAAAAACTGTAAAAGAAAGGCAGGCTGTTATGGAAATAATACGCTTAGGCTATTTGAAGTGATACAAAGCACTCATATCAATAGGTCATAATATTGTTTAATTATGCTAAGTTAACCCACCTCTTCTCATTGGCCTTTCACAACAGACCTTGACATTTGTGATTGCATTGTTTGTTTTTACTGTTTTATTATTATTTGGGCTCTGTGTCTGTTAATTGCATTTAATGCTTTTTATAGTATGAGCTGTTTATTTCATTTATTGATTTTACTGTACAGCGCATTGTGACCACTTCTGTTGTTTGAAATAAATTTGATTTGATTTAAGTTATAAAAACCAGAAGTGGCACCAAATGAAGAGCTGTTTGGGAGCCAAAACAGCCAGCTCTTATTGCCAAGCCGATCTAAAGAGCTGGCTCACCAGAAAGAGCCGGAATGACCATCAATAGTCTGCAATCGGTGACAGAAGCATCAGACCCTGCCCCCTGGGCGTGATCCGTGACACAAGGAACAGAGGTGGAGACCAGAAACAAACCAGTATGATAAAGCACTATGATAAAGCAGTCCAGTCCAGGAAGCTGCAGTTGTCACACAGACACTTGAGGTGGAGGATTAAGAGTTGGAACATGGCAGTAAACCTAGGTAAGTCTACTGGTGTTTACAGAATACATTATAATTCTCCACTAACTTGTGTTTAGTCTTAATCCCTGTCAAGCAATCTACAGTATTTTTTATCAAAAATCCAATTTTTAACATTGACATGCATAGCAACACGTTTATTACATAATGTGAAAGTGATTGCTGATATTATTCCACAGATCGTGCATGCAGCGTTGACATTTTTAATAAAGGAACATCCTACAAACTGACAAACCCAAGGTCACTAGATATGTTCTTATCAATAAATTTCTATTATATCAGATTGCAATCTGTGACTAAACATATTTTCATCTGCTTTTCTTTTTTTTTAACAGTGTGTTCCTTCAAAGTGGCAACTCCTGTTTACCTTTGTCAAAAGATATTGATGCCGGATCAACAGGGTTGGTCCTGTTCACCAAGAATCCTTCAGCAACTTGGGGAGTTTTAACTTACGCTCTTGTTTCTAAAGAACAGAGTCGAGGCAAAATGGCTGTCATGTTCTCTGTACCCCATACTTTTTCCATTCACTCTAACTGGTATGTGGTGTGAATTTTTGGAGACAACATGGAATGTGATGATAACTTTTTAAATAAGATGTACTATGAAGATGAAAACACATTTGTCAGAGGGAAGGCAAATGGCTCCAGTCTCATTTATACAAAATATTGCATTACCATAAAGGCTACAATGGCAGACACTTATTCACCTATAATGAAGGTTGAACTGCATGAAACTGTCTGAGAGGAAGAATGTCTCACTTAGTAGTGACATTATGTAGGCTCTGTTAAAAAGGGTGTTTTCTGTTCAATATTAATAATCTAATGCATGTGTATGTCTCTATATGTTGGATGTGACATGACAGATTATATTAAAGCATGTCAAATATAATATTTTATTTTGTGACAATGAAATCATCTGTCTCCACAAAGCCCTAAAGCTTTCGTTTTAGTTTGTTGTGTATATATATATATATATATATATATATTATTATTTTTTTTTTTTTTGCATTTCATTATTATTAAGATATATAATTTATATAAGATAATTACGGAGGTCTGGACCTTGGTGGTCTCAA
>JAODUE010012231.1:0-26999 GCA_027564755.1 Amblyopsis hoosieri | reverse complement strand
CATAATATTGTGATTTTACAATTTAATGAAAGTATAATGAAATAAATAGGATAAGAGAATAATAGGATAAGACTTGAAAAAAAAAAAAAAAGATAAACATAAAATTATGCAAACATAGCCATAGTTTGATGGTGTCATTGTTACATTTGAGTCTTCTGCTAATAACTCTATAAATTTAAGCTTTTGTGTATTCTTTCTCTGTTTTGTTTGATTATAATGTTCCAATTATTCCATTGATGTCACTACCAAAACATAATATCAGCACTATACCATGTAATTACTGCCAATCATTAAGTTACAGCTAAATTAGTTTTTAAAAAATGTATTTATTTACGATTTACTATGCAACATAACTGAGTTCAAATTATATGCTTGTTATCTTATTTTATGTTAAAGAATGTGATGGGAATTACGTTTATTTTGCTGTCACTTGGCAAATAAATGTAAAATATTATAATTCTATATACGTTCAGTGTTGGGCATCATTAAGTATTTATTTCAAAATATGTAAACATTGTCTTGAAAAGTGCCTCCAAGTTACTTTAAGTTAACCACACGGGGGAGCTATAAGCAAGATAATCAATAGGCAAGGTTGCAGAATGAACCATGCACTTCTTTTTGACGTTAGTTGTCCGTTAAACACGTATAGAGGTTTTAAAATATTACGTGACTTAAATGTCTACAATACCCACAATGCATTGTTATAGCTACAATTCAGTCACATTTCAGATAGTCAAAAATAAATAGGCCTAATAGGCTAATTATGCTAGACACATTTTACAAACATCCACACTGAGCTTCCGTGCTTTTTAGGTTACTGCGAAAGAGTCGGAAGTTGCAAAGAAACCGCATGTTTCAGTTTCACATTAGTCAGCGGCCTAATGAGGCCTACCTGGTTTCATCATCAGCTCCGCTCGGCCCAATCACCGCAATCACACACTCCCATTCTTTGGCACAGCGGAGCAGCCAGCGGTGCGATACCACCTTTTTAGGAAGTTTGCATTGCTTCATCATTAAGCCACGTTTGCACAATATTGGTATTTTATTCTTCCCATGAGCACATGATGGATTAGGCAAAACAAAAAAATATTTTGTCAATAACATAAATAGATTTTATTTGGCATAGGTTTAACTGGCCTGCGTCTGACCCAACACTATTACAGCTAGGCTATATGCCTAACAATTGTTTTCTGTAGCCTGTAGTCATCTAGGCCTATAATAATAAAATCCAATAGGTATCAGCACAGTATCAAACAAAGGCAAGTTTACTGCATTCTCTCAAACAACCGCATTGAACCATTTGTCCCCATTGCATTCTGTCTGGTCATACTAAAATTATACCACAAAGTGTGTGTGTGTGTGTGTGTGTGTGTGTGTAGGGGTGTCTGACTGTTTCTGTGATGCATTCTTCCCGTTCAAAACCACAACATGCGTACCAGTTCAAAACCACAACATTCCTATTTGCGGATGAGAGACAGGTAAATCGTTCTAAATGTTATGCTAACAGGCCTACATGGCGAGTGAAATTATATTTAATCATGGCCCATAAGGGCGTCGTGTAGCTTGTGTCTGAAGGAGAAAGCAATAAGCCTACCCAGTAACAACGGTTTGCTTTAAAAGAAAATGTAGGAAGGTGTATTACTCAAATTGGGAAAAAGAAAACTTTAGTCGAGGTGAGTGACGAGGTGTTAACCAGAGGTTTCCTTGCTAATTTTTTCCTATGTGCATACAGTAAATGGGGGCACACAGTGAAGATCGGTGTTTTGCCACTTAATTATAGGAAGACACCCAACCTCATACCACCCACCCAACAGGAGAGAAGTGTCCGTTTTTGTCATTCTCAGCGTTATCGTATGGATTTCACAAGTATAGCTACTTCGAAGTACAGTAGAACATTCTGGAAACAGCTGAGGCCAATGAAAGTGTATTTGATAAAATAATCATAAATGGTCGTCATTGTTTAAAGAGCCTGCTGATACTGCCCCCCTCTTTCTGAGTGTTTGTGTGTGTTACCATTAAAAATATATTTTGACTGCAGGACCAGACGTTCAACACTCACATCAGCATACCAGCATAGGAGCAACACTCCTCTCTTGGCACTGAGCCAAAAAGTGACATTGCTTTTTAATGACTTACTGTAAGGGTAGGCCTACCACATGATAGTAATTAGTAACATACAATTATATTATTATAGCCTAACATCACATTTTCACATAGTGGTGTAATTCTTCCCACCAGATATGAAGGTAGTGACAATAGCTTTTTTAGACCTTGATTCATCTCTCCATGCATGTTATCAATATATATACAGTAAATATGTTTATTTTTTTTTCTTTCAAAGCAGACCCTCCCTTTAAAGGGCCTGGCTCATAGACATGGCCCACTCATAAAATAATTGTGCAACAGCAGATTTATGTTACATAATGCATTATTATTTCACATTTCACATCAATGTTGTCATTTTGTAATTAAACATTTCCATTGCACTGTTATTCTATTGTGGAAGCAGTAGCATCAGAAGTAGTTTAAAGTACTGCCATTAAATACTACATTATAACTTTTAATTTTAATATTGCAATTATAATAATATGGCCAATGAATATGAATGGCCTAACAAGGCACTAGACCTACATTCATAAAGGAAGGAAGGAACATTCCATGGGGACACACACAATTTTAGCCAATTGAAAGTGTAGAGTAGTTTGTAGTGGAAATTGAATGGATGAACATGAATGTACATATAATTCCAACTGTAATACAGGTAGCCTGTAGATACATTAATGTTAACAGAACATGAAGGACACATGCATGTCTATACTGCAATACAGAATGCTGATATATCAGTGTTCATTTGTTATTTGCATACAGTATGACGCTGCAACCTGCAGTTCCTATGTATTCTTACCTCACTGACCATGTATCGTCATACATCAACTACAAACACACACGCTCTCACACACACAAGTGATGGTGTGTTACTCACTGACTATGTCATTATTTGTGAGAATTAACCGGTGTAATATCGATTCAAAATAGTCACATTAGATCATCTTTATGGATGTCACAATAAATATACACCTTAAAGGAACTTCCAGAGGCAAAGAGGAAAATGTAAAACACTGGTGGGGGGGAAAAGCAAAAGTAAAGTAAGTTAGTTTGAAAGAGAGAGAGAGTGTGTGTGTGTGTGTGTGTTCGTGCACGAGTGCACGTGTGTGTGTGTGTGTGTGTGCATGCTGGGGCTTTTGCAGATTTTAGACACCTGGTTGTGGGTTGCTTAAATGTGTGTTACAGCCATAGATATTTGTGTTTTTTCATTTGCTTGTGTGTGTGAGTGTGTGTGGTGTGTGTGTGTGAGGGAGAGAGAGAGAGAGAGAGAGAGCGAGAGAGAGAGCGAGAGAGAGAGAGAGAGAGAGAGAGAGGGAGAGGTCCTATTCAACCACTAGCAATAATGGTTTCTTCCTACAGGTTCCCCACGCGCTCAGTGAGTGACATCACCGGAGTTTCCCCGGTGTTGTCCTTTAAGAGACAGCTTTTGGAGTATCAGTCAATCATTCACAGTGTAATACAATCACTGCTGTACCAACGCTCAGACTTTTCTGTTCCTTGCAAAGCTGGTGCCCTAAAAGCAGGAGTGGCTGTGGCTCATAACTTTTTCAACAAAGACAGAGCGATTATCTGTTTTGCAACAATGGAAGGTGAATGCAGAGTTGTGTTGGAGCAAGGCCCTGCCACAGCACAGGTGGAGGCTGAGTTGACAAAACTGCCAGGACGCAGTCATCGGCCTATGTGGATTGGAGCGGTGCTGGCCATCGCTCTTTGCTTCTCTGCGGCTGTGTTCTTCACCTGGCACGGCAAGGTAAGGGTACAGGAATATACGAGGTGTTCTTTTTAGGATGGATTTAAAATACTCAGGATGTGAATGAGCGGTCTAATGTATTGGTGAGCAGCCATATTTACTTGTCGTTCCTTCTCTATTTCATTTCTTTTTCTTCAATTCAGAATCAACATCATCCCCAAATGGCTGATGGTAAGGAAGTTCACCGCTTTGTGTTTTTAAAACTAGTATTAATACATTTGACTAGCATTATTGCGTGCATTTGTACACGTCGCCTATGGTGCTTGTTTGTAAAACTGTCTTTCCTCCTTCCTTCAGACCTTCGCCACACGCTGAGACAGATCTCTGGGAACGCACGGGCGGCCATTCATTTAGAAGGTAAGCAACGCTGAAGGAAAGGCGCTGTGACGGTCGCCTGTGACGAAGTCCGTCCCAGACCTTTTGCACACCAGGATGTGAACCTCGTCTCTTTCTCTCCAATAAATAGGTGTACACAACGAGAGCCTGAGGGACACAGTGGAGTGGGAAGAGGGAGTCAACCAGTACCACTCTCAGGGAGGACTTGAGCTCAGAGACAATGAGATCGTGATCCCCAGGCACGGCCTGTACTTCGTTTACAGTCAGGCCTCCTTCAGAGTCAGCTGCCACCTGGACAGTAATGAAGACAGTGACGAAGACATCAAACACTTGGTCCACCTCAGCCACTCCGTGAAGCGCTGGTCCAGATCCTACTCTAGCGATGACAGTAGAAGAAGGTACGAGACCATCCTCCACTCGGTCCGCACCACCTGCGAGAAGACCACCAGCAACGACCCCGACCAAGACGGTAAATGGTTCAGCTCCGTGTACATGGGCGCTGTATTTAACCTGCATGCAGGAGACAGGCTGCAGACACGGATGGAGAGGCTGGATGACCTGGATGAACATCCCGGGAGCACCTTCTTCGGTGCGTTTGCCCTTTAGAGAGCACAGGAACAGTACACGAGCGATTGTGACTTTGTGAAATGTTTACATATGAAGTCATCTGAGGTTGAAGCGGCTGCTTTCTGCAATGACAGGAAGTGCACGCTACTATTTTTAACTGTAACAGTTAATTTACAGGTTCCTTTTATGGTATAGTGCAAACACAGAACTCTCTATGAGTACATATTCTGTACTGTGTTTCAGTACCATTTCATGTATTTCAGTACTCTGCACAATCTGTACTGTCCTTGAAAAATTGTATAATGAATGTATTAGTTAATATTGTATTTCACTACAGTTGACAACTGACGCTTCTTAAGGAGCCAATGTGGTAAATCCTTGTTTGTATCAAATTAACATCAAATATATTTATACATTTTATTTATTCAAGTATTTATAAATCTATTTATTTATATATTTATTTATTTAATTAAATACATCGTCCTTGTTGACATGATTGTTGGATGTTTTATTGTGTATGTTTAAACAGTATTTATTATATTTATTAAAATGCTAGTTTTAATTTAATATTGAATGTACTCTTTTTTTATGAAGTCTGATTCTGATTATATATAAATAAAAGTAAATATAGACAACATTTATATGAAATGTTATATGTCCAATGTGTCCAAATGGTGGTGATCTAGATGCACTATTGATATTTGTTGGCGTATCGTAAAAAAAGCTTCCTCTTTCATGAAAAAGGGGAAGCGATACAAGGAATGGGGTAACCCCGTTATAAACAGCACCTAGTGTGAAACATTTGCCATTCACAAAATATTATGACGTCTACTGCTAAGCAGGCAAATAAAACCAGCTTAATGAGCAGCCCTCGTAAGGTCTCACAGAATCATTTTGTGAGATTAAGTATGGGCTGGAAATTCATGTCTTGGAAATAGGTCAATTCTTCAGACTCACTCAATATTAAGTTCATACGCCGATATTACATTTGTTAGACATACAATGAAAATGTATATTTCAGTGGGCAGGTTTCCATTGGTAAAATAGTAAAAGTTTGTTAACAGCTACCAGATTAAAGGAAGGGCAAGTCCCGTCTAACTTTAACATGAGTGAGACCACAGTCAGGTTATAGGCACAGCGTCTTTCCTCCCACACTAGACACCACGCCTCCTCAGGATAGAAGGAAAATAAAAACCTGGAAAACCCACAACTGAGGTCAGATGTTGTGCACTAGCAGCAGAACCACCCTCTAGTGGTCAAAGTACAGTATTATCTGCTTTCTGAACCAAGAAATGTATGCTGTAAATGTAAATTATGCATGTAGCTTCAGATTAAAAAGACTGATACTCTGGGAGAAAAAAAGAAACAATTACTTTTATTAACCATTCCTGCCTTTTCAAATAATCTCCAACATCATGGAATTATTATTTATAGCATATAGAAATATATTTTCAATACTGTTCCACACAAAATACAGTTGGAATACACATGTGCAAGGATATACAGTACATCCTCCACAGTTAACATTATTTACAGCAACACGTGTAATTAATACCCTCATGAACATCACTTCAGTTTGAGGACTAAACAGAAGTTCATATACAAACAAAACAATATTTACAGATGATCACCATACTGTAAAGGTTTAATACATTGTCGCTTCATAAGACCTACTCAAACATTCATAAGTGCTTACGGCAATGCTAATTATTCACAGTAATTTAACAGCCTGGGTGGAATGTCAGGCAATTGGCCTCGGTCAGAGATCATACAAGCAGTAACCTAGTTGAGTTAATTGAAATGAAAGAGGTGTTTATGTTCCAGATAAAATAAAATATATATGAGGTCTAACTAAAATATCACACTATCACCATCCTAATAGGCAAAGGCCAACAGTGTCATTTGGTTGACTCCCACGTCATGTTATAAAACATTCTGTGGGAGGTTTTAGAGGAAGTGCATGTTTCTGTTCGAAATGCCATGAAAAGCCCAACGTGAACAAGCTTCCTTTATGAAGCTGGCTCTGGAAAAGAGGAACAATGCTAGTAGGAAAAAGTCATTATCAAAAAGGGAAGCTGAATGGCAACACGTTGATCTCATGTCAAAAATTAGCATGTGCCTTTTGCAGGATTATTTCGTCAGAACACAAAAAACCAAAACAAAAAAAAAACCCAGCTGAATGAAAGTGAGCTGTGAGCTGCTGTTGAGTCCGTTTGAATGTTAAAATGAATGTGCCCTGAAGAGGCATCAGAGAGGATTCGTGAGGTGCCATTTACTAAACTCAATCACTCTGAGAGGGATTCAATCTGAGGCTTTTAGCAGGAGCCCTCGACAGAAGCAGGAAAATCAATGACATGTTTTTGTACCTCTGGGTGGTCTGCAGCTTTACAGGAGACACCGTGTTTGCTGATTCATTGGGACAGCTGTTGCTCTGCACTGCAGCATTTCCCTTCAGAAAAGACACACTCACATTTATTGGATGTACTGTCAAACCTGACTTTTCCACCCAATGGGCTGCTGAGGCCTCAAACACAAACAAACTTTATTTATTTATTTATGGTTCCAGACTAATGCAATTATCACTTGATCTTAATTGCCACAACCACTTCTATTGAGAAAGGCTCTCTCGAATGTGCAACTGGAATTCAGCCCTAAAATGGTCCCACACACTCATGCCAAATCCGTTTCTAGTGTATCATGAGTGGACGCTGTTTATCCAAAGCAGTCTCTTTGAACAGAGATTTAAAAACAATTTACAAATGCTCGACCGAGAAGAGCTAACATGGACAAAGCATGTTATTGTAGCATACTGTAACTGTAAATCCAGTGACTATGTCAACTTTTAGGCATACTTCTTAATACCTCCACGATCTTCCATTTTAGCAAGCCTCCTACTACAGGACACATATTAGGAGGCTATATATTAAACAACGAAAACAATAAATGATTAGCTGTGTCACAAAAAAAAAACTCCATTTTCTCTCAAGATCTGATATTTTATCTGTAATCCCAGATCAATCTGATGGAAATCGGTGGATAACAGTCACAGAGTTATATAATTAACTTGCAACTGTACATTTCCATTGCATGTGGCACTATATCTCTTAGGAATAAAAAGAAATACGTTATGACTTCATTCAGTAAACTCCACACACGAGAGGTTATGACAGCATGAGACTTCCACAAGTCCAGTATGCCTGCGTCGTCTTCAGCCAGGGCCAGCAAGTAGCATCCACACTGTGCTTTGACGTACGGACATACAGTGCCACTGATTTTTATTTTTCATTTCAACACACGTTCATACGATGTCCACACTCGCTGCTCACACACCACCTCGCACTCCGCCACTTGCCCATACGTACAGCTCTTCCCTCATTTGTAAAGCAGCTGTAGGCGGCTAGCATGGCAGTTGTTGCGGCTTATCTTGCCATCGGGGTGGTAGAGGTTGGAGGAGTTGGAGAAGGATGCGGGGAGCGTGTGGTTGTCAGAGGAAGGGAGCGGGTATCCTGGAGGGGGTACAAGAGATTTGGGGTCACTTTGTAGGGCGGGGAGATGAGAGGAGCTGTGGTTCTGGTTGGCGGCAGACTGTGGCCTTCGTGAGCGAAGAGCTTGTCTCTCTGACAGCTGGTTCCTTAGCTCTGAAACCCTCTCTTCTTTCTGCACAAACCAAACACAAACAAAGGCTCACTTCCTGTTTCAATACAGTCTGTAATCCAATCGAAACAAAAAAAATAAAAGAATGTCTCCCGGAGAGAGAAAGTCCATACACATAAAGAAACCAGAAAACTTTTGTTGATAAAGAAAAACTAAAAGTGAATACCGAAATAACGTTAAAGTTATTTTTAGTTAATACTGTATATAGGCAGGCGAGACCACAATATACAGTACTATAAAAAAGCTACTTCTATACCTCCAGTAAAAAAAAATCCATAGATTTAGAAATACTGTTGGGTCTTGTCAGGAGGGATATAAAATAAAATGAAAAAATGTTAAATAAATTATCACAATAATAATAATAAAAAACAATATAGAGAGAGAGAGATAGATAGACAGAAAGATAATTTTGGAATTCAATTACAAGCTGTACCACAGAATGTAAATCAAATAATTCCTCCCGAAAATATGTCACCACGACTGTACGAACCGAACTCAAATATACTCAAATATTTCTAGGTCATCCATCTTTTAAATAATAAATATGGTCCAGTTTACCCAAATTCTGACTAAGAGAGAAAGAGAGAGAAATAGACAGAGAGAGAAGGACTTAAAAAAAACAATAACCGCAACACAACAAAGGGATGAGCCATCCTATACAGTCTCAGACACACTGATCACAAGAAAGAAACGTTAATTGCCTAAAAGATTGGCCGCAGCAGTTTTGTAGCATGTCTGAATATAAAACAGGAGCCAGTGCACTAGCATCCCCTCGCAGTAAAGCCCTCGATATACTTGCTTTTATTTACGCGTACGCAAGATGGCTACCAGGCGTCTCGGGCGCGTATCCTGCTTTCCTTTGGAGCGTAGTTTGTGCGTGTCCTCAGAAATTACGCATGATGCGATACAGTTTCTAAACAAAGAACAACAATGGTGGAAAGTTTCAAGGGAAGTTCGTAGAGGTAGTTTTTACATTACTTATCATCTATATGATGTCTCCATGTCGCTCCGCATTTTCACATGTTGGTTATTGTTGTGGAAATTGGAAGGTAGTCAAGGAAAATATTCCAGTTTCAGCCAGGGATGATTCAGCCCTGATCTGCCCCCAGCTTGATATATTTTAAATCCTCCAAGCACACGCACGGTACGCAGGCAAGTATATGAACAATTCCTTTCGCGACGCAGCCGCTTGTCTACGTGTACGCGCTGCACTAAAGAGTGTCCCACAGTCCACTGCTAATGGAATCTGAGCAAATATGGTGCAAACCACTGAAGTTATCGGTTGCCAGACCAGAGTGTCTTGACAGGATGCGGTCTTACCTCCTGAATGATCTTCTGGAGCTCCATGTTCTCGCGCTCCAGCTGACGGGACTTCTCCTCGTCATTGTTGTTGGTGGACGAGCCGGTCTTCACTGCCTCCTGGGCGTCCGACTGCCACTCCCCCCGCGTGATCAGCCTCCGCATCTACATGAAAACACAGCGAAGCTCATGTCAGCCACAGACATGTTGATGCCTGCTTAACATGGAATGCACTGCACAGTGTGTAACGTGTGCTATAATATAGTTACTTTACATGTTACGCACAAGTGCCTGCTGCTGTAAATGGAAGTAAACAAAAATAGCACAGTGATATAATATATCACTGAGGCACAGACATGTACATTCATTGAACAACAAATGAGTTTAAATTAAAGCTTAGCTTTAAAAAAAATATCTCTTCACATTTCGCTATCTTAACGGTCTTTGCGGTTCTTCTACACAACCCTGGCTCCATAAATCTGAACACAAACAAAGTGGCGAATACCGCTCACAAAAACAATACCATAGCCTTCGCAATGCATTTCCAATGTGTGGGGCGGAGATTCTGGGGTTGCACCCTATGTCATTGAAGGGATATGTGTTTTTGTTTTGATCTTAGTTCAAAGTTTGCAAGTGTTTTAACTGTACCTTAAATTAAAAAGGTATTAACATATCATTTTGTGTTTGCTAGTTCTTGCTTTGTGGTATTAGTCTAGTGATGTCCAATTTCCAAAACACTTGCAATGTAGGATATACTGCAATGTCCTCTGTCGGAAGCTGCTATCGTCATCTCTTACATATCGGGACAGCTTGCAAAATGGCATTCCTCTGAAACGTCAGGAGATTTAGCAATAAGCAGTGGCCATGCCGCTGTGGAAAGGGAATTGAGACAAGCAGCAATGGGATGCGTGTAGTAACAGTTTTCCCATTACCTTGGGGATAAACAGCACCACCAAGGTGATGTAGGCAGAGAAGACCACAGCCAGCGAGGCAAAAGCAAAGGAAGCATCCTGTTGAGAGGAGAGGATCATCGTAACGGGAGCTGTGATCAGACACAGCACCTGGGAGAGAGGGGGGGGGGGGCATTATTTATCAATCAACCTTATCAAAGCTTTAGGGAGTTTAACTTGTTGGTGGATACAACGTAAATACCCAGTGTCAAAATAATAAATATTAATTATACATTATTTTGTTGTTGAATTTAACTTAAATAAATTGGTTGGTAAATTCAACTTGTATAGTTGTATATTAAATATAATATTAAGCTAACCATGAGTTAAGATGTTATTAATAGTACTCCTATTGGGTCAAATTTAGGATATATTTACTTGTAAATGTACCGGTATGATTAAGTTAATAACAAATCATATTTTTAAGTTTTGACCTTGAATTTAAAAAGAACAGACCAGAAATGGTTCAGGAAGCAGGTTGATTTTGTAGTTCATGAGTCTGCTCTCAGTTCCTATAACAGCGGGAGTGAGTTTCGGGGGTGTTTGTGAGTGTTATGCTTTTGCTTACAGTACATATTTTTGAGGCTGTGCAATTATGTTAATTATGTGTGAACATGCTACCAATTTCCCACTAACTGGGATTCATCTACATACAAGTTCCGTGTTTAATGTCAGCCATTGATATATGTTGAGCATATGCTAATTGCTCACTACACCTTACTAGACCATTTACAACCCATTCTTTTGTAAAGGGTTCTGAGTAATTACTCCATGGTAGCCTACTGTTCCGAGCACAGAAGGAAATGGGATAAACACAAGAAGAATGTAAATGTTTTTGGTGCCGTATGTGTTCACTGGTAATTGATGGCTTTGGAATCATTTAGTCTGTATGCCATTTGTGCCAAGAAAGCACAGTGGAACTTTATTGAAATGAGAACTGAGTAAAATGGGAGCAAAATAGCTGCACTGAGGTTTTGACATGAAAGTGAGAGGGCAGACATTGAGGTAGAAGACACGTGGAAATATTTGAGTGGCATAAGCTGGGGGATGGATGTAGATTCATATTGATAAACTGTCACTCATTTCCCAAACCCCAAAGACCCCCCGCCTTAGGCCAATGACGGCTACGGCCATATTTTCCAGACAGATCACACAATGCAGACTCATTCACGCCCTCTCTATCTCTCTGTCTATCTCTCTCTCTTCCACTGCTCGACTCCACATCCCTCGTCAAGTGAGAAATACAATTTCCGCACGCTTGTCATATCGGGGCGGAATCCGCTCATATATAATTATGTTTTAATTAACCTTCGATGGGTTTTGTTCCAAATTGAGCAGGCCCCCCCCAGATTTTATCCCACTCATGTATTTCAGCTGAAAATAGATCCCAGTAGTGTAATGACGTCCGCAGTTATGTGGCGAGGTCAGAGGTCAGTCTCATTAGTTTGACAGACAGACAGACGGCCGACAACACGCCGCAACACGCGCACACACACACACACACACACACACAACAGGAGGAAAGGTGCACAGAGGAACGAACACCATCACGTTTTTCCCTGAACTTATTTCCAATTCATCCCGTGACTTGTAACTTGTGGTCAGCGCAAAATGGATAATCCTCAGAGGAATTAAAATACACAAAATGGGAAATCCTCACAAATTGTGGATGAAAAGCGTAAGGAATCGTTGTTGAAAACAAAGACAGATTTCCTTTGAACTGCTGCACTGACTAAGAGTCAATAAAAACACTAAACAGCAACAACAACTAAATATATAATTATATATATAATAATTCTATTATTAAAAAATTAGAAAATAATTATATATAATCTACATCTCTCTCTTACTCTCTCTCCATCTCATTGACTGTGGTCAGGCAGTGTGGTCACTCAAGGGGGCAATGTCAACGTCCATATTCATTCACAAGAGACCAAAGGTTTAATCACCTTGTCACTGGTCAAACTGTAACTGCTCACTTCCAGGGGAATGTTCTTGTATGAACACATTTAGACGCACATGCACACGTACACACGCACACGTACACACGCACACACACACACGCACACGTACACACAAAAGCAGAGAGCGACACAGACACACACAGGCCAGCAGTAAGGGTAAGAGAAACACACAGACACAGATGTGGGACTCACAGCAACATTGTAGATGGCCATGCCCACTGCGCGGTGGTCGTTAATCTTCTCCGTGGAGACAGATTTGGTCTCGTAGGCCAGAAAAATCCCGAGCAGCAGTAGCAGGCCTTTGTAGCCATACACAACACCTGGAGCGCAAACAGGAAGTGATATGAATCATAATGATCATTCATTTCCACCACACAAAGCTCTCATGGTATCTTAGATGTCATTTATAAAACAGATTTATTTACGGAAGTAATTTATAAAACAATAGTAAGACAAGAAGTATTTTTCAGTTGTTGTCACTACAAACATGTTTAAAAAACAAAGAACAACACAAATCATTGAGAGTATATAAAGACAAAAGGCTTGAGTGTTTTCTTGTACTGGCCACTAGAGGCAGACTAGTAAAAAGATGAATAACCGTACCGCTAGCACACTTGTAAGCATGCGTGGAGTGCACATGTTCTTTGATTTGCATCCAACCACTATGGCAGTAGGATTTCCACTAAAGGTAGTTTCTCCAAAAAGACACATTTCTTGAAATATGGAAATACCCTGATCAAAATGAGAGCTTATTAAATGACATAGCGATACCTCTTAAAGGAATGATTGACCCAAAAAAGATAATTGGTGTACAAGTGACTCATGCCTCACACAGCCTGAAATGCTAGAAGAGAGACACTGTCCTTCCACGCCGTCATTAGATACAATAGTTACAATAGTTAAAGGCGGAGTCAGTGATTGTAAGCTAATTCACTTATTGTCAAAGTCGGTAATCAACTCGTCATGGTCTGCTACTGTGTGCCTGCTGAAAAGGTTATGAGGTGTACAACACGGCCCTGGCTCTGTAAATGGGAACGCAAACAAAGTGGTGCAGACCGCACCGCAAAACACTATCCCCAGGCCATGGCAATGTGTGTCCAACTTCGGGGCCAGATATTCTAATAGAGCACCCTTTGGCATCGGAAGGAAGAAACCCCTCATAGCTGACTCCAGTGATCAGCTATGAAGGGTGAGTACTGCTATTTTATTAAGCTTTACTCAAGAAAAACAACGACTGATTCATCATAGAAATGTTTAGTGCTGAATTATTTAACTCATGTTTAGACACAATAGAAAAGGTACTGTAGCGTAATGAGGAATGTGTCTTGCAGTAATGGTGTCTGTAGCCCATAACATCAAATATTTAGAGTCATAATGGCTTTCATTACATTTTAACGCTTGAGGCACAGAAAACATAGAGGAGAAATGGAGAGGAGGAGAGAGACAAAGACCCACGGGACAGGAGATATGCTCCTCACCCAACCAGGTGTTCATCTTCTCTGAGCTGCAGTGCTCCAGCAGGGGCTGAATCAAAACATCCAGGTCTGCTTTGGGAGCTTCTCGGGTGAACTTCTACACATACACATGGAGACATAGACACACAGTCAGAATTGCGTTGCATTAATGCGTTGTAAATACAGAAAGAGGTTGCTATAAACAGGGATGGGCAGTATTTATGATACATACATGTATGGTATTTGAAATACAAAATAGTATTTTGTCATTTGTATTTGATAGGGTTGTTAAAAATGTTTTCATATTCTGTCTCAAAATACTTTAGTGTGTTGTATTTTGTAGTTTAAAAATCCTATAAAATACTTTCTGTAAGACATTTACTTACTGCAGACTCTGATTGGTAGCCTGGTGTAACCAGACCCAAAACATTGTATGGACCCGGTCCATTGGGGAATGCAGTCTTTGCCTCCTACTTGGCATAGACCTCTGGTTAATTTAGAAACTATTTATTTAGCCTTTAACCAATCAGTGTTGATACAACGGTTTGTTTCACTTCATCTAACCCTACCACCATTTCAAACGCTTGACTCCTATGCATTGCATTCAGCCACCCCCACTGGTCGCTAATTGCTTCAACATCCTGGGTGGCTGTATGAATGCTTAAGTGATCACGGTTTCCAGAGAGCAACACCGGGTTTTCAGCGAGCACACAGAATGGACAATTGGTGGACTATGAGGACATATTCGCTGAATTTGACCAAATGTGTATTAGTTTACAATCGCTTACCTCACCATTAACTGGTTGCATACTGTATGTCAGATGTTGCTGTTAAGCAAAGAACAGCTGTTGTGTGCTCTCAACATTGTCCACTAAAGGTATACTCAGCGGGACAAAAAGGATTCCAGCTTAAAAGTCCCTCCCGCTTTCTTTTTGTTCCCTTGGCTGATTGGCTGAGCTCTCTGTTACAAAGTATTTGTATTTATTTATTAAGCTAACACACGTTTGTCAGATTCACTAAATATTTACTCACGGTGTGCTAGCTGCCCATTCCATGTGCATGATGATTAAATAATCCAGTGTTTCTACAGCCCAAGCTCTGTAAATAGTAACACAATCAAAGTGGTGCAGACCGCACACAACATCATCGCCTTCGCATTGTCTTTCCGATGAATGGGGCGCTGCTTCTGAGGGAGCACCCTATGGAATTGAAGGAAGAGTTGTTTTTATTTTTATCAAGATCAAATATCAACAAGCTTCCTCCAGAATGACTATATATATATGACTATAGGCCTACCTTTAACTGAGTCAGTTTACAGGTGAAGGATAGGCTTGATCAAATAGGGCAAATGATAGGTTTGTGAACTGATTTCATGCTCTTTTGTAAAAGTATTTTTTATTTTCATTTTAAAAATACAAATATTAATTTGTTTATTTTTATACATTGTGTGGCTGCTGCATTTGTAGTTTATTTTGATACACTGGGTATTTGGTATTTTATTTTAAAATACATTTTGATGAATTGTTGCTAGGCTGTCAAAATAAAGTGTTTATTTTGATTAATTCATTTTAAAAAAATACAACAAAAAAATATACGCTGATTAATCAAACTGATAGCTCCACCCCTTAGTTACTTTTGCTAAGGCTGTGGTCACACATATGCGAATGAAAAACTGGACAGGCAATGGACCGCCGCCTTCCAATGCAAAATGCATAGCGTGTGACCAGACATTCTCCATTTGGACAAAACTATTGTTGTCAGCTGTCACTGTCAAAACTTTCCAAAGAGGCTGGACACTTTTGGAGACAGAAGGACCTGATTTTGACTAGATCACATTTTTCTAATGCAACTCTGTAGTTATAAGGTCAAGATGTCAGTGCAGTACGGAACTGTCATTGCCTTGACTTCCGGTCACAGAAAATGGCGCAAAAAGCAATTATTAATATATGCAATTAATTTAGATGAATTAGATGAATTAATCACAAAGCTTGTAATTAATTAGATTTTTTTAATTGCTTGACAGGCCAAATTTTTGCCCATCCCTGGCTATAAAGAACATTTATTTAAAAGGACCCTTATCTGGTTTATCCAGTTTGTGGTCACTTGAGTGGTCATAGGCTGGACATCCCACTCAAAACATTCCATTGTGATCAGGGCCCTATTTCAGCAAGCGGGTTAAGTGAAAATGTTTGTTTGTTAACCCTGAAATGAGGGAAACTCTGTTTTCTGTTTGAGAAAGATAACTCAGGAAAAGATACCATGGTAACTGGCTGATATACAATAGCTGATTTCCAAATCATAATCGAATGTCATGGTTTTATTTCGTCACATTTATCTTAACATTATCCACCCTTTTACATTTATGTTAAACAGTAGGCTATTCTACTATGGGTTAAAGCTAACGAATATATGGGCTGGAGCCGTGGCCGAAGCTGTAGCTCTGTGCATGGGCCTTAAATTCTTGGGAGACCAAGGTTTGAATCCAGCAGGCGGTAATTTACCAATCTGTTCTAATATCTCTTTCCCACTTACTTATTGTCTCTTCCTGTACCGGTTCTATCCAATATAGAAGAAAAACTCTATTAAAAAACGAGTCCTAAATTTTGTCATTCTCGCCAGGGACATCACTGTAGTTTGATAGTGTCTTTTCATCATAGGTTATTTTTAGCAAGAAGTAGGCTCAAATCTAACAATAGGCTAGTTTTTTTTGGTCACGGTTGGCTAAAATCTGTCTTATAGGCCTACTGTAGTTTGTGTTATGCACATACATTGACATCTCATTGAGTATCCTCTCAGTATAAAATAATTAGGCCTATCCACTCTGTTCCCATCATCCAACACCAACAAAATGAGACACACAATGGCTTAACTATGCACCCAATACATCTTGGAGTGCCACAGCATGTAGCGAACACTAAGTGATAGCAAGATGGTAAACCATACCATTAAAAGAAGCAGTTGCTCAAAATGGAATTTTCTGAAATGGAGCCGTCAACATAATTATTGTACAAACAGTAAGGAAATGATTGTACCCTGATACATATATGAAGTAAGGACAATATTAAAATGGAAATACAAAAATATACAACTTAAATTATACTCAAATCACACTAAAGAAAGGGCACTCTGGGGAAGGGGGCGGGGCTTAGTGCAGTCACTATTTTTTAGACCTGCTTTTGAGAGAGATAGATGTTCGCTTGCTCCAATGTATCATTTTCCTAAGTAACTTTCCTCAGGCTGAAAACATCATGAACATTTTCTGCTATTAAGTATGCTAAGCTTTATTTTTTTCTTGGCGGTCGCCGTATTGTACCGGAGCTCCACTGATAATGGCTTTTTAATGTTCAGAGTGAACATACTCCGAGTTGACTAAACTAACTCAGATCATCTGTTCTGAAACTGAAAACTCTGAGTTTTCCATTTCAGAGTTGGCCAACTCAGAGGTCAAGGGTAGTTTCAGAGTTTGTGAAACCTGTTTGCTGAAATAGGTCATTCATCGAAATAGATCGTTCATCATAGTAATTTGTTGACGGTCCCTTAGCCGACACCCTTGCATTTGTTATCTTTTTACACTTTTACAAGGCAACGTCCATTTAACAGGACGGCTTGATAACAATTAAGACATGTAATTTACGCTTTTCAGTGAGATGAACAATAATATGCAAATATATTTGCTCTGTGTTTAATTTGAAAAGATATTGACGCTCAAAGTGTGAATGTCTTGTTGTGTGTGTGTGTGCGTCTCTTGTGTACAGTTAACTTCTGTCTTCCTCGAGCACTAATTTGAATTTCCACACTGCGCAGACGTGCCATGTGTAGCCGCGAACATCTTGGCGGCACATGCATGCCGGTGCCGGCATACAGGTAAACATAAGACATCGGTAACGTAACCGGATTGAATTAGAAACATGCATTTTAAGCACGTTTAACATAGCTAGCTTGTGGTAGACTACCTGTTGTCATCAGAGCAAACATGTTAACTAGCCATCTCATGCGGTGAATGATGATGATGCTTCATATGTCCGTTTCGGGGAACCAGAGGGAAAATATACCAATCGATATGTATTTAGGTGGCACTGAAATAAGATACAGAAATGTGCCTTCTAATTAAATCTGGTAGATAGCCTATAGTTTGTATAGGAATGGTTTCAGTTCCCAAGCCTATAGGTTTGACATGCAGTGTAATTTCTGTATTGAAACTATCTGTCTTTGACCATAGAAGTTAGAGCACGTTAAAAAAATTACAGTTGATGTAACATCAACTAAAAGGCTCAAAGGGAGAAAAGTCATAGGGAATCACATGAAAACCTCTAAAGGCTTTCTCACGAGCGCCACCATGAGTCCAATGTCACCCTCACAGTGGGAACAGCTGACCATACCTCCACAGTGATATGTAACGGATCCACAATCTGCCAGATCATTAGAGACAGCACATCCACAGCCAGCAGAACACCCACTGTCGCACACAGCTTCCATGGCTCTAGGTGCTGCTAGGAACACACATGGAACAATAATCAGTTCAGGTGTGCCAATGTGTGTGTGTGTGTGTGTGTGTGATAGCATGATAGAGGAGGAGTCTGTGGGTTATAAATAGACATGCCTGTGACTGATGAAGAGATAACTACCCCTCACTCAGTGGTGGCAGGTTGGATTAGAAGGTCTATCCTTCCTTGACATTACATGAGCTATGATGTGTTCATCCACTAAACAGAGAACGCTAACCTAATACAATAATTCTGGAATTAATTTAGCTGCTCCTCAACACCCAGAGAAGGGGTGTAACTTGGCAAACAAAACCCTATTCAGGCGTATTATCGACTTCAAATAGACCGACATCAAGACCCAAACAAATTTCACATAACAGTATCTTATTATGCCAAACTAACCCCTGTATCAAAACACCTTCTTCTGAAAATCGTGTGGCGCCGTGAGCGCTTGAATGCTGACACACAATGGCACACAGCGTGCGATGGCAGAGGCGTTGAAAGCATCAAAACCTCCTCATGATGAATAGGGAAGGTGCTGCTATGGGACGGCTAGCATAAGTGAGTCAAATTGAACTCAAACAGCTTGGGCGAAGATCCCGGCTAATACTTTCCCCCAGAAGGCCCCTCTCCATGGAGCACCAGTATTCATAAATATTCAGAGAAGGCCTCTATATCCCCGTCTCCTCTTCCATTCCTCATACCCCACCTCCAGGCTGAATTGTACACTTTAAGACGCGTTGCGAGTGGGTAGAGACATGTAGCGCTTTATCGGTAGAGGGCCTCAACGGCAGGACCATTAGAACGGGGTTCCACAGTCAACACAGCAAACACATACTAGACAGATCTCAAGGGCAAGGCCAGATGTCTCTCGCTCTTTCCCTCTCTGGGAAAACTACAGAGACGAAAGGTAAAACCGTAATAGTCCGCTGGGGAATGAATCATTTCTGCCGATATGGGTCGTCCTTGAAGGGGATGCTGATTATCTAAAGCCCAACTCTCAACAGATCAGTATACAAGCTTGGAGAACATTACATTGGGAACTGGCTATCTAAAGCCTTCTATCCTTTCAATTACCTTCCTCTTGTCCTTCTTCTCGTCCTTCTTGGTGAAAACTGTGTGGACCCACCAGATCTTAGTGAACATGCTGCCGTATGCCAAGCTGAAGCCCAGGCCCAGTAGCCAGAGGCGGAACTGACGACAGCAAAGACACATTAAGGCATTTTAGATTGATATCTCAAAGAGATTCATCAAGTCACAAGATTCATCACGTTCATTTAAGTTTAATGGCTTTTCTTTTGAATGACCTTGAAAGTGATGAAATCAAACCGAACCAAAGTAAAGGAGGGAAAACCTTGAATTAAAGTTTAATGTCGTGTGGTCATGCATTTGTGTTTTGAGCCTTGTTGTGATTCTTTTCTTTATAAATATTATATTTATAAATATTAATAAATTACACAAAACTGGATAAAGAAATCAAATATATATATAAAATCCATACATCCACCATCCATCTTCCATCCACCCATCCATCCATCCACCCATCTATCCATCCATCCATCCATCCATCCACCCACTCATCCATCCATCTATCCATCCATCCATCCATCCACCCATCCATTCATCCATCCATCTTCCACCACTTATCCGTGGTCGGGTCGCGGGGGCAGCAGCTCCAGCAGGGGAGCCCTAACATCCCTTTCCCGAGCCACATTACCCAGCTCTGACTGGGGGATTCCGAGGCATTCCCTAACCAGATGCCAGAACCAGCTCAGCAGCCTCTACTGCCCGGGTCTGGTCGACCCCCACGGCTCCTCCCATTAGTTGTGGGCCCATAGGATATATATAAATATTATATTACATTTATAAATATTTTTTTTTAATAATAGAATAATAATCTGTGCTACAGCTGACCTACATCTGTGCTATATGTGTACTATATGTGTGCTATATCTGTGCTATAGCTGTGCTATATCTGTGCTACAGCTGACCTACATCTGTACTATATGTGTGCTATATCTGTGCCATATCTGTGCCATATCTGTGCTATATCTGTGCTATATCTGTGCTATATCTGTGCTATATCTGTGCTACATCTGTACTATATGTGTGCTATATGTAAGCTATATGTGTGCTATAGCTGTGCTATATCTGTGCTATATCTGTGCTATATGTGTGCTATATGTGTGCTATATGTGTGCTATATCTGTGCTATAGCTGCATACCTGGCAGACAGCAGGAAAGTGCCTTCTGTTGACGTGGAGTCCGTCAAGGCCCAGTGGAAATATGGCTGCCAAGGCCATCATGCAGCCTACTGCGGTCATATTGTTCAGGTATGGCTGGGAGTTCTGGATGTACCTGTGTGTACACACACACACATACACATACACATACACAATCAAAGATTTTCTTAAAAAAAAAAAAAAAAAACAGGAAATATTTTCAAGAAATCCTATCTTGGCCATAAGCTGATAGAAAAAACAAAAAAGGATGTGGTATTAATTTATACATCTTTCCAGGTAATTTTTCATTTATCATGAGGTGTGTGACAGTTGATGGAGGTGTGTAAAGATGTGAGAGGGTAATGTGTGTGCAGAGTGTTTGATCCACACACATCCAGGTGTGTGGATGGGTGTTCAACAGAGAGAGTGTGTGTGTGTGTGTGTGTGTGTGTGTGTGTGTGTGTGTGTGTGTGTGTGTGTGTGTGTGTGCATTACTTAGCCCACTGTACCTGACATTGCTGTTGTAAATGTTGAAGGTAAGGCAGACTATTCCCAACAGTATTCCCAGCCCAGCAAACACAGATACGGACACAAACAGCTTTTGGGAGAGGTAGCGGAACTGCTCGATGACAACAGTCTGGTCTGCTGGGGGGCCAGAGCCTAAGACAGACAGACAGACAGATAGTCAGTCAGATAGATAATACAGCTCTGGAAAAATAATAAGAGACCATTGCACATTGTTTTTTTAAATAGAATCATAATATAATACTGTAAATGTCAAACCTATAAAAAAAAAAAATGTATATGAAAATAAATATATTTTTTTAGATAAATAAAATAAGAAATAAGAAATAAATAGAGAATAACAGAGAAGCTGCTGCTGTGGTCTCTAATATTTTCCAGAGCTGCTGAATGTGGGGGTGAATAAGCCCAAAACAAGAAACAAAATAAACTGATTTGATTATGAAATCAAGCAAGGAAAAGGTGAGTTGAAGCTGTTGCCACTGAAAAGAGGGGAATTTGTGGTGGGTGGTTTGGGGGGGTGGTGGACATGACATGAAAGCGACCTGAGTCATATTGACCCACTTCTCTGTGACGAAGGCATCTCTAAAGAGAAACTATAGACCTCTGTCTCTTTCTCTCTCCCTCTCTCTAGTTCTCATCAGCTCTGTGTTGTGGCGGTGTTGACACCCTGCCCAGATCAGTATCACAACATAATGTCAACCACTCTAACCCACTCTACCATACTCACATACCACATACTCCAGTAGGGAAAAACCCTAATACAATACCTGGTGGAAAACTAGCTACAGTACAGTACATACATTAGAACAAGACAAAATACAATCCAATTAAAGACACCAGTCCGCATCACCCCCAACACCACACACACACCTGCACTTTACATGAATGCTGGAAAGCCCTATGCAGGTCACAATAACAATAGGTGTGATGTGAAATGAAGTGGATAGATGTCATCTCCGTAATCACATCTTTACCCACATGGGGTAAGACGTAGGCTAGATTGAAACCGCTAGATTGAAAAGGCTAGATTTAAACAGCTACATCTAAATTGCTAGATTTAAATGCTAAAAGCTAAAAAAAGACTTGCTGAACATGGCTGGTTGAAGTGACACCAGGCCGGTGCACAGTGCATGTACATAGATGGCACAGACAGAATGCATGTAAGCACTGTGTTTCCTTATTAAACTAGCCAGCCTGTTGCACACCAATGTGGGCCATAGTAATTGTAATTGTGCGTCAGTGTTGCGTAATTTAATATTAAGTTAACGCAGGGTTTTCTTCCCCCCCAGAGAATGCAGCTATAGCTCATTTAGCACAAATGTTTCCATGAACGGTGGCCAATCACTACAAGACACTGATAACTGTATCAGCCACATTGAGGTCAGCATAGCAACAGCTGATAACTCACATACCTGTTGCTAGGGAGGCCGGTGAAGGTTTATCTGACGTTAAGATAGTTTGTACTCTGATAGAAGGCTGTATTTAAACAACAGAAACAGAAACTGCTGTTTGAAAGCGGCTGGCGTCCATCTGCAACAGTGCGATTTCCCCTAACGCGTGAAAGAATGTCTCTGTGTTTGCCAAAAACAGATTTATTTCGGGTTATGTTTGTACTGCTGTGTATGGAGACAGAGAGTGAGTGAGAGAGTTCATTCTACACGTTATGTCATGCATTACAATTAGCTTCATATACATTATATTGTGCGTGTGTGTTTGCACGCGCATTTTCTCCCTCTCTCTAATACCGCTCCCTGCCCTTGATGGTGGAACCGGGACAGTATGTTACTATGGCAACAGGCCTCATAATGGTTACCACGGCGATGAGAGAGAGAGAGAGGCAGCGATGCAGTGGTTGTTATGGAGACCGAAGGAAGAGAGGGAAGAGCGGAGGAGAGGAGAAACAGATGGAGCGTTTGACAGAAGAAGATTACGGGCAAGTATAGTGTAGTGCAATGTGATCCAGGGCACATGTGAGAACGAGTTAGAGGAAAACAAATAAGGAAGAATAGCACTATAGAGGTTAATACAACAAATATGAGAGAGAGAGAGAGAGAGAGAGAGAGAGAGAGAGAGAGAGAGAGAGAGAGAGCGCAACACGTTTCCAACCCAGGGCAGACTCAAACCGCTCAGTGCCACGCCGGCCAATCAGAAACAAAGTCACCGTCTCCTTCTTCGTCGTGCAGTGTCACGTCACGCTGTTTATTTTTAGAGCACCTCCGCAGTCTGCCTGCATGGCGGACGCGGTATGGAGGAGCGCCTTGCCACAGCGGGGTGACGGGCTGGGTTGCGGTTCCCTCCACTGTCAGGGGGTATCAAGCGACGGACCAGCCTGTGCCTCAACACAGAGGGCAAGAGTCCAAGTCTAACCACCAGAGGTCCCCAGTGAGACCTTGAACTGCATTTATTGGACTAAAATAAACTTTCACTGCATTGGTGGCGCATTCTTGTCATTGAACCGTAAAGTCTTCCAATTCCTTTTTTGAGGACAACAGGCCAGGGTGACGTGAGACAATTTAGAAGAGGACAAAAGGGGACACCTGGGAAATTAGAGCTCAGATGGCTTCTCTTCACGGCCGAGACAGCGACGGCAGACACCTCATTGTTCCAACGTCGGCAGGGGAGGAAATGTGATGCTCCGGAGAGTTCAGAAATGCTTACAGGAAGATGACATAGCTGTGAACATGCTTTGTGTGTCGCAACACATATCAATCAGTGCAACTGTCTGCGGAGACATTTCAAGGTAGCATCTGAGCCATTTGAAGACCTTTACAACAGAGCGACAAAGGAACCGAGCACCTCACTTGCCTCCAGTCGAAACCAACAAGTTCAAGGACAACAATATCAACGTATTGTAATTTCATCACTTTGAGAGGGCCCGTAATCCTTTCTCACTTTTATTTCCTCTGTGGTTTGTTCTTCTAGTTTGTACTCATCAGCCTCAACCTGCTTTTAAAATCTACTAGGTGCTCAAAGCAGGAGAAGTTATGTCAACATTCAACATGACGTCCCGGTACCGTACTGAAGAGGGAATGCCATTTCAATCCCACAAATCAAGGTCAACGAGGCCCGTCCCATTAAACTGCTGTCCAGAGTGCTTTGTCCAGCTCAGTTAGATTGCCAAGCAAAGCATCTTTAGCTCTGGCTGTCAAATGTGTTTTCATGTTCAATTAGTCAACAAAATCAAGTATTGTGTCTGCCTTTGCAGTAAGGGACCATCAAGACATTAGGATCTTTGCTGAGCATCTCTCCCTGGGTAACTAGACCGGACAGACAGACAGACTGACTGACACAGCTGGTCTGTGCGTCCGTCTTGGCCAACCGAGTACAGAGAGGAAGAGTACTGTGGACAGTGATAAGGAGAAACATGCAGGGCGATGTTACGGGTGAAGAACCTTCCTCACCGATCCACTTGTCGTTGCCATACCAGGACAGATTGCCTTTAGTGCTGTCGTAGTATCCAATCTTCTTATAGCTTCCTCCTGCCCAGAGGGGAATGGCAGAGAAAGAAATCAAATGAGGGAGGTCAATATGCCAGCAGTGCACATACACACAAATACACACACGCACACAAAGTGATGCATTTTCTTACCAGTTAAAAAGGAAATTAACAAACCGAACGGTGAAGCAGAAGAACAGCCAATTTAGGTTTTTCCTTTTGACCAGGGGGAAGCCAGGTGATTATGATACCCTATGAGTGCACAACAGCTAGGTCTAGTAGACCCCCACAGGGTGTAAGGGTGGGGCCAGTCTAAAGGGGGGCTCAAACCACTGGCTGAGTAAAAACAACAGAGTTTTGAGAGTCCCCCGGAATGATTGGTAAAGCAAGGGATGGTTTTAACAATGTTATATCCTAATAAAGGCACTCCTAAAGCCATAACGTTCCTTCAGAAACCACTGGGCAATGTTACAGACAGTGCATTTGTCTATTATATAAAGTGTTATAGTTATAATATATATATATATCCTTAGTCAGCAAAAAAAAAAAAAAAAGAACTATTGAGAGGCTGACCTTAAGACAAAATCCCAAATCCCAGCATGCCTGTTCTGCCCTATACTCATGATCTGCAGTGTGCAACAAACGACAGATATATTTTTGCATACACAACCTCAGAAACCACAGAAAGAGACTAGGCTGAATATTGATTTTAACAATCTTGTTTTTCCACCGATCCGAGGCCACCCACTGTCTCCGTGGTCAACGGAGCCCAATTAGCCATAACCTCATCGGGCTAATTACCACAGATGATTTAGTAATCTGTAATTATTCAAACATCTGTAATTATTCAATCGTCACTCAAAATACGTCTTAAGATGTTGAGGTCAGTGGCAGCATAGAAAAAGGCAAAATCAACCGTTTTGTTCAGGTTCGTGGTTCCAATACGGGGCTACCCAGTAGTAGCGTACAGTGTTCCACACTGACAGCGCAATACCAGGAAACAACAAGCCAAACACAACAACAGAGCCAAACTGATCAAAACACAGCCAGACAAACAGAAGCTGGATATAACAGCGGTGCCATCAAGCAAGCTGTCTGAACACAAACATCCTAGTCATTCTGTGATGAATAATGGGGTCAGAAAACTGGTTAAGTGGGAGGAAACCACTAGTGCTCAGAACACACAATCATAACTCAAAAAGGTGAAACCTGCTGTCAGGACAGTAAGGTCCTTGCAAATGTTGTATATGTGAAAGCATGAATACATACATCTTTCTACAGCTGAAATTATCGCCACATTTATCCTTGAGAAAAGTGTTTGTTTTGTTTCAAGGATAAACGCAGCAGGTTGTTTTTGACAGACTCCGCAAAAGAGGCCCCTGTAGCTCTTTTCGCTTTTCTGAAACCAGCGGGGTGTAAAGCATTTTGAAGGTCTCTCTTTTCACCATACAAACCCTACTGTCACTTTTTAAGACTCCTATCGCGGAGACAATGAACCATACAGACCTGCCACCAACAGCCAGAATACTTCAACACTGCAACTACAGTAGAAAAACTGGCAAACTGATATACTGTAAACAGACAGTAGGAAATGTGTGACCGGGCACAGCAGCATTCACAAAATATGGAATTATGTAAGATTGAACACATTCCTTTACATTTCTCTATTTAGAAACATAATGTGGCACCAATGGTGCCAGAGAATGGTGTTATGGATAAGGAGTTGGCTTTTTGAATAGACAGACTTTATTTGAGGCATGTTCTAAGAACTAATTTGGCACGCGCTTGAAAGTGGCTTTTTACATTTATGTTTTAGTTTTCCAACTTTCAATAAAATATTTAAGGAGTTAATTATGTTTTTATTCAAATATATTTTCCCCCTATAATTCTAGAATAGTTAAGTACATCTGTTGCATAGGAGAATATCATGCCAAAATGGTATATTCATAACAAGACACTCGACGGAACATATTGCTCTGTTACATAAAATATGGGTTGAAATCTGTAAGAACATTTAAGAACATTAAAAAAAAAATGTTTTTGCGTTGCAATCCACAGTCTTCCTGTGATCTTTAATTCTGTCTACATATCCACTTCCAAAATGTGAGCCAACTGTTTAAACAACACACGTTAAAAGATACAATCCATGACCCAAGACTGCAAGTCACACTGACAATACACTCACCTAAAGGATTATTAGGAACACCATACTAATACTGTGTTTGACCCCCTTTCGCCTTCAGAACTGCCTT
>JAODUE010012221.1:0-27002 GCA_027564755.1 Amblyopsis hoosieri | reverse complement strand
CAAAAACGAGTACCGTCATGTTTTCTACATTTTGGCATCGACTTGGTACCGAAGTATCGGTTCTCGTGACATCCCTATTCCACACCATGCTCCTTTTTGGAATTGTCCTTATAAAAAGGATTTGTGGTGCCATATAACTTTTTGTTTTTATTTATTTATTTATTTATAAAATGATCCCATCATCCAGCGTCAAATCCTTCTCACTTCTGGCCTCTTGCCACCAATGTAGTCATGTGAAATACAATCGAGAGTCTGCACACTTTGTTTTGCACACGATTTCAATTGTATTTTATATTTGAGCATCGCGTGTTGGCCGCGGCTTCCGTCAAAAATAGACATGGCGCCTACGTAGCGAAGCAGAGCGGAGATACACTTCTGGGACGCTTCCAACACGTCACGTGTGGTGGAAGTGTAAGCATTGACTTAGAGACTAGAGATCAGTTCCGGAGGTCGGAGCCGGAATGCGTCGTACACGCGCCGCACACACGCCCAGTGGAATTCATCAGACGTATATCACAGCCTTCAGGCCCTTGACATAAATCAAAGGTCTGGAGGAAGTTTAATTATGGCATACATATCAAGATATTTGATCAGCGAGTTTAAGATGATATCTACTTACTTGCTAAAGACACCTAACCTTTATGGGATTAAAGCAAGAATGATATCAGCAGTGATATGTGTCACTGCTGTTTCTATCCACATTCACCTTTCTAAATCCTTGTTGCAAAGATCTGCTCCAATCATTTTAATTCCAGTTGCAGAGCTCCAGTGGCTATGCAGTTCATCTGTAGCGAGAGTGTTATTGTTTAGTCTCTTAAACATCCACATTTTCAGTGTAAAAAAAAAACGGTGCACCAAGAATCTTGTGCAACATGCTCACACATTGTCACGAGAGTTTCTAGGTTTCTCATATTGAATGTTAAACCTAACTATAGGCTCTCACATAAGGTCCCAGTTTTGTGGAATAATCTCACGTATTTTTTCTATTTCTGTAGTGTTTACAAGCACTGGAGTTCCTGCATGCAAATCAGGTCATCCACAGAGACATCAAAAGTGACAATGTCTTACTGGGGATGGACGGCTCTGTGAAGCTGAGTAAGTCCTGTCTTCTTCTGAGAGCAGTCGGAGGTTAATTACCACAATGTTGATCAACTCCCTTTACCATAACTTAGAAGCAACCCAACCTCTTCTCTATCTCTTTGACAGCCGATTTTGGCTTCTGTGCCCAAATCACCCCCGAGCAGAGCAAACGAAGCACTATGGTCGGGACTCCTTATTGGATGGCTCCCGAGGTGGTGACTCGTAAAGCCTACGGGCCTAAAGTGGACATTTGGTCTCTAGGTATTATGGCTATTGAGATGGTAGAAGGAGAGCCTCCATATCTGAATGAGAACCCACTACGAGTAAGTAAAAGGGACCATTATTGTCGGTTATACCTGTTGTTACTGTTCTGAGGATATTTCATTATAAACATCTTCATATCATTTCTTTTCTGTTGAATTTCGTATATTTAATAACCTAACCCAAAATAAATATACAAAGAACATTTAATAGCCAGTTGAAGTTAAGGTTAATGTATTAGGATATGTGTAAAATGTATAAATGTTAATGCTCTCCAATTCACTTGATAAACTTGATAGATAAATATGCCTGTTAATAAAGACAAAACCATCCAATTCTGTGGTGAAATAATTGGAGAAGAATGGCCTGCCTAGTACAAGCTGACTTGAAGGCAACAGTACCTCAAATAAGTCTCATGCAGAATAGCATATCTGAAAGCATAACATGTCCATCCTTGAGGTGGATGGGCTACCAGCAGCAGGAGACATCGGATTCCACTCCTTCAGTTGCCACTCTATTATATGTACCTAGTAAAGTTGAAGAATTATTTGGACATTTTGGATTACTCTTGAGAATGTATCAGTGAGCAAGAGTAGTAGTGTGCGTAAAGTGATTGTCCCTTGTCTCTCTCTTTTTAGGCATTATATCTTATTGCCACCAATGGCACCCCTGAGCTTCAGAACCCTGAGAAGCTATCACCAGTTTTCAGAGACTTCCTTAACCGTTGCCTGGAAATGGATGTAGAAAAAAGAGGTGGAGGCAAAGAGCTATTGGAGGTAAGAACCCTCACCTTGCATTTGTGCCTTTACGCTGTTATACACTGTATCCGGTCTCTGTTGGCCACTTTTCCTTCTGTCTGATTGCATCTACTTCTTCTGTTGTCCAGCATCGTTTCCTGAAAATGGCAAAGCCCTTATCGAGTCTCACACCTCTCATCCTGGCAGCCAAGGAGGCTATGAAGGGCAATCGTTAACTGCTCAGCCCAGCTGCTCTGCCCATGCAGTGCACAGACAGATCAGTGCCAACTAGTGGGTTATGTGCCAGACAATAGGCAAGATAGATCTGCACCAGCCTTATCAGCCCTGACAAACCTCACTGTGAAGACCAAAAATCTAGAGCACACCCTACCGCTGTCCATATGAACTCTATTTTCACTCAGATGTCAGAAGACAAGTCAAACTAAAGTGCTAATTTTCAGAGTTGGTCATAGTTATTTTGTACAACGAAACTTCTTGGTGACAGGGCTAGGTTTGTATTTAACTTGGAATGAAGAAGATGCCTAGTTCTGTTTAGTTTTTTGGTTTATTATTATTTTTTATCTACTGCCTTAAACAAATGCAACATGTTGCCTAATGTATTGATTGTGTCAATGTTTCTTTACCCACTATTTTTACTACATTTGTCTTCTCCTTTTAAGCTCTGTGTTTTAGTCATTTTGATACTTGAATTTCATATGTCCTCTTTTTATTGTTATGTGGTCTAATTCAACGGAAAGTTGCTAATTCCCATCATGACCAACATTTTATGGACTTTATGAACTTCTCTCTTGTCTTTTCAAGGAAATGCATTTTCATCATGAACACAATATGTGGTGTTTGTGATAATGATGTTTAAGTGTTGCCATAGCATGCACCAGTCTACCAGTGTTTCCCCAGGATTATTAGCCTCTTTTTAGCAGAGGGGCACCTTACAGGAAAATAAATGATTGACAGGGTTTATTTCTTCTGTTTTATGTAGTAAAAAAAATAAGGTTGATGAACTGTTATTTGTGTTACTCTAGGCCGTAGCTAAACAAATTAGCTTTTTCTAAAGTGTATATTGTGTACTTTTAAACTAGGAAAAACAGTGACCATATGCTGGTTTGCTGTCAAAGGCTGTAGGTAATGATGTATATTGACTTTCTTTTTCTGGCCAACTAACAGTCTTGTGTTTGCATTCAAATAAATGCAACTGTTTTTGCCTTTGTGACAGTGGTTGTAAAAATGACTTATCTATTTATCTATGTGCATAATTTGACAATAATTTGCAATCAACTAAATAACTGATTCTGGATAAAATGTATTTTTAGTCTTCGGGAAATTACATCTTTGTGCGAGTTAGATGATTTTTACAGTTTTTTTTTTTTAATCGCTAGGACCCATTTCTCAATACCTTGGTCACATTTGCTAAACACTTCACACAGTGAGCACAACAACAACATGTGGGCTAAACTCTGGATTATGTTTCAATGCTTTGGCACAAAATGCATTCAATGGGTGTTTCTCAATGTCAAGGAAGGATCCTTAGCGGCTGGATTTCAAGGATGCCACGTCATCAAATCTCGACAAAGTACCGTTCCAATGTATAGGATGCTTTAGAATTCTACCAAGGACTCAGTCCTCCGATCAGAGGATTTTGAAGGATGCTTGTGTGCATCCTTTGCGGTCTAAAAATGCCCACAATCCTGTGCGAACGTCAGAAGAGAGATTTAAAAATGGCACAAAACGAAACTAACAACAAAACAGCACGATCCATAGTTTTTTCAACTGTTATTAAAAAACGAAACGCGCGGTTTAATTAAGCATAATGATTTTGAAGGTGGGACTTTTTTTGAATGACGTCATCTTGCACACTAGCTAGGCCGTTCCATTACGTGTTCTTCGAATGTCTTTCCTAGCCTCGGAATGACCCAACTAGGAAGGCACTTGGAAGAATCCGTCCTACCAAGGAAGCATCCTTGACATTGAGAAACACCATGAGAAACACCCAATGTGACTAAACAGCCGATTCCCATTGTACCAGAACAGCTACCCAGGTGTTTTATTACTATCTACATTGCTACAGTATACAAAAGGGGACATTTACTATATGTGCATGTGAAGTTTTGTACTGTAATGTTACTGTAACATGAGAGAGCTGAGATAGATCTGTTGTTATATATATATATATATATATATATATATATATAATTGTATTGGAATTACAGTACAGTATTTTACTCATTGTCCAAAAATGCTGTATGGAAACAAATTTATAAACATTAGAGAGGTGTATTGTATTGCAAATAAACTTTACAAATAAAGGCACTGTGCAATGCAACATGTTATTAGTGTTGTTTAGGGAAAGTGCTTTATTACTGACAGCATGGCTTATTAGGTGACAACATGCGTGCTAGTGTTGTGTAAGAAAAAGTTGATTTGATGACATGTATGAAGTGTTATGGTTGTTTTAGTGCATTTTGGATGTAAAATTAACTGTGGTGCCAAGGTAAAAGTTGGTTAGGCCAGCTGTGTGAAGAGTTAAGCAAATGTGACCAAGGTATTGAGAAATGGGTCCTAACGATGTTTTCATACTACTGCTGACACACAAAGTAAAACTAAATCCCAGCCAGTGCAGCCACTGGACAACTTCAACATAATTACATACTGTAACATAGATAGGGCTTCTACCACCGGTCTATATCATGTATTTATATGTACATTTGCCACGTGATGGCGATGTCTCCCTCACTTTATTCACGACGAAGGAAGTAGTTTCTTGCGAACAGGAAGTACAAAGAGAAAATAAGACAAAAAGCAAAGGGAATGGTAATAGTAGATATCACCATTTACCATGAGAAGTCAGCATTTATAAACGTTTTGTGTTAGAGTCGCGTGTCAATGGCAGTGCAAGTAAAAGACAAGGACGCATATCAAAGATTAAACTACTTATTTCAGGTACAAAAGTTTGGCGTTATTCAATGTGATAGTCCTTAAGAAAGAAAGCAAGAAACGTCTCTTATCACAGATAATACCATTTTCCTTTTTCTTCCTTTAGGCTGCGCATAACATTTTATCCAACAACCCACAGAATGTGGAGCTGGCTCGTTTCTACTGTTTTACTCAGAAGACTATTGCAAAACGTCTTGTTTTAAGACAGTAAGCTTGTATTTATTAACTTTAATAATAATGCCCTAATTAATAAATTGCAAAAACTTATAATTCTGCATTGAAACTTTATTTTATTATGCCACATTTGGTTAATTGTTAATAGACTTACAATAGATGGATGGACTGTTGGCTACTTGAGTTTTAAGTGTCAGTTCATGGTCTATTGCAGAGACCCATCAGTAAAGAGAACATTATGCAAGAAGTGTTGCTCACTGCTCATTCCTGGTGTAACTGCTACAACAAGACAGAGGAGAAAACGTAGGCAAACCTGCCAATTATATCCTTGATTTTCTGAACTTATTCATGCTAAGTTAATTGAAAAACGATATATAACTTTTATTAAATTATTATAAATTTAAAAAAAGGAAAATAGTTGTCTATCTCCCTCCTTTGGTGTTGCCAGGAAGAAATAGCAAGACTCGGTTCACTGTTGTGAGGTGTCTGAGCTGTGGGCAGACCAAGACATTTCTAAATAATCCTGAGCATCGTCTCTGGGTAGACCAGCCTGAAGCCCAGCTGGTGAACCAAATGAAGTCAGGTGAAAAACAAAATATCAATTCTTTTTTTATAGCTCACACGGAGATAGATAAGTCACCTAATGGAAAGTGAACCCTTTCTTTCATCAAATGGTTCATCCAGTCATGCTCATTGTTAATGTATTCAACATTTACAGAATAACGCACTAGACATTACACCTGCAATGCACAGGCTTTGGCAACATTAAACATTAAAGCTGTGTTGTTGTTGTTGCTGGTTAATTTTGCACATCTTGGCTTGAAGATGTTGAAGATGCCCAGATAAATTGGCTGATTGGACGTCTTGTGCCACTTGCAGGACAAATTATATATCTGGTATCATTGGTACTGCATGTAGTATATAGATTCATCCAGTCAGAACCAGAATCATTGAGCACAGGCAAAATAAAAATTAATTTACCAACACTACCCACCTGGAATTTTATTGAGTAATTGATTCTGATGTGCAAGATGAAACATATTGTAGAGGCAGATCTTATTAAAGTTGGAGCCAGTCCTTCTGTAGAAGGATTGTTTATGTTTGAACTCTGTCAAAAAAAAAAAAAACACTTCACACTCCCTTCAATGGCATAGATATAGGGTGCTGCCTCAGAAGCTCCACACCCCACACTGGAAACTCATTGCCAAAGCTAGAATATTGTTTTGCTGTGTGGTGTGGTCTGCACCACTCTTGTTGGTGTTCCTGTTTACAGAGCCATGGCTGTGTAGAAACACCATATTATGGGTGGACCACGTATTGTTCCCTATTAAACATTCTATTTTATTTTATTCCACAGATCCATGTCTGTCTTCTAATGTACCGCCAAAGGACCCGAAAGGTGAACAATCTTCTAAATCTAGTGTGAGCACTTTGAACAAATAGCAATTTGCTCCTAATTATTGTAATCGTTTTTGGCTGGCATTTCGGCTATTTCCATTGCTGTTTCATTGTTTATAATGTGAGCCTACAGATTGGGTTTTTGAAAGTTTTCCCCCATTTTATAAAGAAAATGTGTTTGCTCAGCTAGTTTTCATTATACCAGATATATAGAATTTTTTTTGACAATTTTATTTTTATTAGGTTTTTTGTTTGAAACATTTACTTTTTCTTCTTTTCTCCTTGGTCGGCTGGGGTGCTCCCCTTTGGCACTCTGAAACGAGTTTTCTGGGAATATAGCAGGTTCTTGGAGAAAATCCTTGGAATATGGCCCACGTACAAAAAAAGGGCCAGTAGCATACCTGTGAAAACATAAGTAATGTATTTACTTGACCAATATGTTTTAATTTAAGCAACAGTAGTTGGATGTACTTTACCTGTAAGGGGTCCAAGCCAATAGACTACTGCATATTGCATGAAAGTGAATCCAGGGCAGTGGAAGGTGAGGCCATATGCCAGAGATGGATTCATGTAAGCCGAGGTATAGCCGCTGGCTGTAGGTGAATTAGAAGTAGAAATATTTGTTACATATACAGTATTTAATACGGCCGTGTTTGAACTCTTCATGAAATGAATTCTAATGGTTTTGGGGTTTAGAGAAGTTAAAGATGAATGTGGTTGCCACCTCAGTCGATAACTGTAATGTTTGTATTTATTTGGGCGGGGGGGCTCAAAACACATTTTAGGGGGCAATTTAAATGTGTGGGTCAGGACCCTCCTTAATGGGGTTTGAGATTATCTGACATGTATTGTGTTGTTTTATTAAAATCAATACATAATTCTTTTCCACCATGATGTTCATGTTTTATTTTATTTATTAAACAGCTTCATTAGAACTTCCTTTTTTTAAGATGATGTCTCTAAAATGGGGTGGGGAGACTCTGCTCTAATCAAAGCAGCATAAACTGCGTAACATCCTAAATGATTATGTTGTGTGATGAGGAACTTACCTGTGTGGGACAGAAAGGTGAGCAGGCCAGCGATAAGGGGAACTCTGATCAGTGCAGATCTACGTTGAAGGCTCAGGTAGAGCAGGTGAAAGACCAGTGCGCACACGCTCTCAGTAAAGTACCCCTGTGGCAAAGAGGTCAGCAGAGATGTGCTGCACTCTTTAGCCATCAGGTTCTTGATCATGTGCATGTCTGTCAGTTCCAGGTCCCAGTAGTATATAGCAGTATGAAGAGCTAGATGGGCGCCCAGAAACTGAACGGCTAGAACTAAAGCTGTGGGCAGGATGTTGGCCTCTAGCAGCAGGAACCTCCCCAGCACAACGGTGGGGTTCCCTGATGCGCTGCCACACACTATACCTTGAGACAACAGCACCACGAACAAAACGGTCACGGTCACGTCAGCGCCCAGGCCCCCGGCCCACTGCCCCACCTCTACAATGGTCTGCACCTCCAGCCAGCAGGCCACCAGCACAAAAGAGGCGGTGAACTCCAGCGTGAAGTATAAGCGTGGCCATCTTCCTAGGAGTATTCTGACTAAGGCCCCGAAAACTACAATGGCCAGGAAATATCCAAGGGATGCATTTAGTCCAGACATGGCTCAGTATGTGAATGAATGAATGCTCAGGGTGTAGCAGGTGTGCTCTCTATGGCAACGTGGCACACGAGAGACGTTCCTTATCAGGCGGTGGCCACGTTTTTAACCCACGACCACCTGCCAAAATACACACTGGCCTTTTCAAGGTCCGGAATTGAATCATGCTTTCAGGGCAACTTGTTACTTTTGCCATTCCTGTGAGTTAATGATCATTTGGTCCAACAATGATAGTGACTTATGATACAAACACAACTGACCACATAAGCTGTACTCAAACTAATTTCTGATGGTGACAACTGAACTGCAGCACAGGGTAAATACATTGTAGTTATTTCCATATAAAATAAAATGCAGTTTCAAAGTGAAAACATTAACGAGCATTATTTTAGTGTTGTGTTTTTAATTACAGATCCAGAAGAATTCAACTGAGCGTTAGCTGCGCAGGATTTTGAAGTGCGGCAGGCCTGGGGGCTTCTATGCCTGGGGGACCCTTGTAGGCCTAGTTGCCAAACACAAATACACCATCAAATCAAACTTTATATAGCACATTTCAAATGGCTTTAACAGTTGTGTAGAAAAAAAGTGTAGAATACACAAAATACATGATGAATTATATATCTCTGAATATCTAAGTTAAAGTTAAAACTCTAGTATAAAATCAGGACAAATCAATGTAGTGCTAGTCAAAAGCCAGGTTAAAAAGTGTTCATGTATTTTTTGAAAATGTCAAAATTATAATCTGGCACTGTTAAATTAAACAGGCCAATATAGTGGCTAAAAAATGCTTCACCAAATGATTTGACTGGATACACATCTAGAAACCATGTCAGATAGGTAGGCTGCTAGGTGCCAGGCCATTCTGTATAATCATGCTTTAAAGTCACAGTCCATAGAGCTATTTACACACACAAATTCAAGTTCATGGTAGGCTACTTTACACATTTGGTAAAATCAATATGGTTAAATCAATTAGCTTTTGGGGGGCATATAATTGTGTCTACAAACCCTGGGGTCACTCGCTCTGCTCAATCCTTTATCTATGGCTCAATAATTAGAAGTTCGTTGACACGTGAAGTACGCCCTGATCAGCACTTTGAAGGCGACATGATGCTCAAACCAAACACGGCAGGTAAAACAAACGGCATATTTTATTAAAAGCTACATTTCTTATAGTTTTGTATTTGTCCAACGGCCGTAGCGATGACCAGTCGATCATGTAATCTCATATAAGTGTGACCCTGATCACTTCTAGCCTACATTGGGGTTAATCGAACAAATTTGGCATTGCGCACAATATTCGCCTGTCTGAATAGCCTATGCCTAGTAGTAATATTTGAGTGAGGATTTGCTGATGTCTTGTTGTCATGGCTGTATAGCTTCGTGAGGCGTAGGCTACGCATTCTCAGGCTAGAAATCCTACTGTAGCCTACATTAGGTAGGCTATATAAGTTGCCATGGTGTAGCATTAGATGCACTCACTCACTGACAAACAATGTCGAACTCGAAGAACTTACTGTAGATTTAATCGAAATTTGCAGTAACTCGAATAAGAACGCGCGTAAAGCTATATTTTACGCGTGGTTAAAATGTAGGCTATATGCCTATTTTGCGTTGAACTCGGAGAACATGTACTACTGCTGATTATGGTAATTGAATGCTATTTCTTTGAGCACTGCATTGTATCGGTTTACCGAGCAACCCCATTAGTTCTGACATAACCAGTCTTTGCTTCATGTAGTGCCTTATTGGACCACATTTCTGAAGACCTCCTGGATAATCATGCATCATGGGCAAGTAATACAAGCTAAACACATTTATAATATAATAGAAATATGCTTAATTTGTCTGCTTGTTCCCACAGAAAAACACAATCAAATTCCAGTGTGGTCAGGTCATAAACTGGATTGGGAAATCCCTAGTAACAGAAGAATACAAAATTCTAATAAACAGAAAAGTAGGACTAGTGTTGAAATAAAAGCTACATCTAAGAAAAATAAAACAAGGTAGGCCTACAAGTACTGTAAAAGCAATTGCTGACAGTGAATGAATCATTTATGAACAGTAGCCTAAAGTCCTACTTTCAGTTCTACCATCTAACACCTTTTGTTTTTAGAAACTTTTCAGCACAGGCATCAATCAATTCAAATGTTTCCTCAACAAGAGACTGTTGCAGACCAAGGTATACAACCGAATATAGGAAAGTAACCATTCAGCCCTTTACAAGCCCTGACGACGAAGACCTTGCCTTAAAGGTTAGCTCAGTCAAAGGTATGTTAGGGTTTTTGGAATGGTTATAGTAAGTATTTGGAGTTGGGGAAGAAAAAAACTTGAGCATGCCAATTTTTATTTTTGTATTATTCAACATATTTTAAGACTACAGCTATATGCATTGCATGATTAGATGGATATTGTAGACCACAATTTTTTTTGTGCAGCTCAGCTTCTATCTCTTTGTACCATGGCTAAAATGGTGCAATGATGGCCAACTGTTCTTAACAGCTTATATAGTGTTCACTGGACCATCTTAGTTTTCTTTTTCATCCAAGCACCTTCTTAGTTAACAGAGTTTCATTAGTATTTGGTGTACACATTGAAGATACACCTTTAATGCAGAAGGATTTGAACATTTTCTAACATTAGTCTGCTTTTAATTTACTCAGGCAAAGAAAATGATTTAAAGTGGAGTTCTACTTCTTTCACCAGCAGTAATAGACATCCACTCAAAGTAAAGTGGCTAAGAAAGGTATAAACAAATGGTACAATATAGGATCAATAATATTAATAGCAAAAGCATCACCAAGGGACAAAAACTAGTCAAATACAACATAAATATTATCTAGGAAGTGGATTAAAACAATTAATAGTATTTGTAAGGTATTTGCATATGGCACAATTTGGGTGTTTTCAAATATAGAATACTAATTAAGTAGTTAATTAAATGCATAAAACATATCTCTTAAGATTGAGTGAATCCAACCACAGGGGTTGGATTCAGACAACATCAGAGCTCTACTGGGAGGTTACGCAGACACATCTATATGGTGTTCCTCTCTGTCTTCTAAGAACACTTCACTCATTGCCCTGACAGGTAACACACCAATAATGGATATGAGTGGTATGTGTGTGCATGTTCTTTGCTCGGTCATGTTCTTGTTTGGGGGGAAAAAATAAAAAGCTAATTATTGTTTTACAGTATGCTAACAAATAGGACAAATCCCCAAAGGGGTTTAAAAAGGCTTTTGAAAGAGTTCCAAATACAGGTGGTTACAGGTAGAGTAGTAGTCTCTTAGATCATTTTAAGGTATGATATCACTGATGCCATCATCACCACTTGCCATGCATTTCTATTGTTTAGAAAGCAAGGAGAGGTTTTCCCTGTCAGAGTCTGTGGGGAAAGTGGTGTGCAAGCAGCTGAATGAGGGAAACATTGTGCGTTTGTGCTCTGGTTCTTCTACTAGGCAAGTGTTTGAAATATGTATTAAAATATACATGCCTCAATGACTGGGTGTTTTCATTTGGGAAACTATTTTTCCTTATGCTTTAGGAATGATAGCTCTCCCTCCATGTCAATTAATGAAGACCTATCTGTTGGAGATGAGGGCACAGAAGGGTCAGTGTCTCTCAGTTTACAAGACGAGCTGAATAAAAAGAATGCCAAAATACTTACACCTCGGGCCCCTTCAGTTTTGACGTCACTTCCAGTGAGTGTTAAGGAATCTTCCCAAATTTACTGATTACTTGATTTTATAAACTGACGCTGCAAAACTTTCACAGCATTTTCCTCTACCTGGGTGCAATTCCAATAATATACTATTGTTTTTCCACAGATTGCTAGTGAGACCTACCCAGTGCTGTGCAGTAGTGATAAACATGAACACAAACCATTCAGCTCACCTGGCTTTCACACCTTGAGCCCCTCTCAGATACCTACTTCCAGCAGAAGGACTGTGCTCTCGGCTATCGTGCACATTACAGAAGCCCTTCAGGCTGAGACTATAGTGAAAAAGAAGGAAAGGCTGCGTTTGGAGGCCTTGAAAATGCATGCGCACACGGTGACCCTGAAAGTCTTATCAGCTGAGGGAAATACTGAGAATGCAGATCTGGGACGATTTGCCTTGTGCTGTCAGAAGCCATCAACATTCCCAGACACTCCACCCCCTACTGGCAAGACCCCTGAAAAATGCATAAACGCTCCGTGTTTGGCCCCGTCAAGCCCTTTCATAATTTCACCCAAGACACCCATACAAAGATGTGGTACCTTAGGTCTGGTGGGACCTGTTACTAATGGATTGAATCCAAATCCAGCTGAAACTTCTCCCGGTCCTTCTAGACCCTTAATCAGCGGAACAAGGACGCAAGTAATTGGTTCCACCCTTCATACCAATCACAGATATTCAACCAAGAGCTGGAATGATAACAGAACGTGTCCGTTTAACTCCAAACCCATGCATAACAAAACAACTCACAACAATATGTTTGCAACTTCAAAGCAACTCTTTCAAAGGGATTGTTGTAACCATCTGGAACAGAGCCCATGTAATACATATGTCATTTCAGAAGGCATGTGTGGCATCTTTAGCTCAAATAGCAGGAATAACAAAGATACAACTTGTTCTGTAGCGAGAAGCCCAGACATGTTTCACTCTCCAGGTGACCACAATGACACCCAGTTCTACAATGAGCAGGAATCCAAATCATGTTCAAACTTTGACACAGAAAAAGCCATACACATCCCAACTGGGTAGAATATGAACAGAAGTATAAGATAATGTATTGCATATGCATTCATATTTAAATGTGAATTTAGTCCTTCTGGAGAAAAGCGTCCCTTCAATGCCATAGGGTGGTGCTCCCTCAGAGATTCCACAACCCCCTCCCACCCACACACATTGGAAACACATTGCCAAGCTTTTTATAGTGTTGTGTGGTGCAGTCTGCACCATTTGTGTACCCATTTACAGATCTGCGCAGAAACACCAGATTATTTTCTCAAAACAGAACAGACCGCTATAAATAGATATTTGCTGAATTTCACAAAAAAACTATCGGCTTACAATAGCTGACTTCACCTTTAAATATATTGTTTGTATAATGAATAGGCCAATTATTCTCAATAAGGCTATATGTAATGTAATAAATTTGAATTGCGTTTCCTTCATATGCTGCCTTCATTCATTTCATACATAATAGACTGCAGGCCTGATGTAACAATGATGCATGTGCGGAAGTTGTGAAACGTCACTGTTCGTGTAACTGTCCATTCCACGGCATAGCGGTGATGGCAGACATACAAGAAGCAGAGACGGGGGAATGAGTGCATCTCGGGGATGGCGGACAAATCCTTAACAGTGTTTTTGAAGTTGTTCGCAGCCGGATTCTACGGTGTTAGCTCCTTTCTCATCGTCGTGGTGAACAAAAGCGTCCTCACCAATTATGGGTAACAGACACATTTTGGTGTAACTTGAAAGTGTTCGCTGTTGTGTTGTACGGTACGCGCTACCGTAGCTAACCAAGCTATGTTGAATGTAGCACAGTCTACTGCCAGCAGTCGGTACTAACTTTTAGCTAAAGTTGCATGACAGACTGAAGCAAGGAGTGTCGACTATCTTAGCATTTTTATAGTTATTTTGATGAAGCCCCTGGGCTCTGAATTGTATGCCTTGCTTTTACAGGTTCCCTTCTTCGATATGTGTGGGAATCGGACAAGTAGGTTCAAGTCACATTTCTTTAATTTTGTCATATTATGTCATGTCACTGACTGAAATATACAGTTCGTTGGAGATAATATACAGTATATTGGAGATGTGCGTGTCCTGTCGTGCAGATGTTTGCTACAGTGGTCGTGCTGTGGGCTGGCAAGGCTATGAGGGTGATCAGCTTCCCCGACTTTGATGACAGCATACCTGGCAAGGTGATTCTTTGCTTTGACTGCCATTGCTTTTGTTCACGTTGCCCTATTGGAATACCGTTCTAATAATGGTTCAATGATACGTCGCACCGTTATCTTCTTAAATAAATAAATAAAATAAAAATGTCTGCACCTTCTGCATTTCACAGACGTTTCCTCTACCTCTCCTTTATGTGGGAAATCAAATCACTGGTCTCTTTGGAACTCAGAGGCTCAAGTAAGCTCAGATGGAAATCAATGGTTAAAGAGTTTCTGTGCAATTATGTGTGTCATACTTTAATATTAATGCAATAATAAATATATCCTTTTCCACCAGTCTGCCAATGTTTACTGTCCTCCGGAGGTTCTCCATCTTATTCACTTTGCTGGCTGAAGGATTTCTGCTCAAGTAAGCAGACACCCCAAAGTACTTTACGTATAGCATAATCTATTGTGCTAGTGGAGTCAGCACTATTCGTATAATGAAAGCTATGCTTATTTGACACATAGACCCCAAAACATTATTTTTTAATAGCCCACAAACTCCCCTAGTTCGTCTTTCTTTCATTAATTTCTGTTAATTAACACTGTTACAAAACGCTGTTACACAAAAAGAGAGAGTCTATATTTCTATACAAATATTAAACATGTTCATAAATGTAGTCTAGTAAAACTAGATTAAAGAAAGTGATGTTTAAATCATCTTGTGGGCCCCCAGAAAGAATGTCATGACCCTGCTTGGCTTACCCACCCCCCACAGTGGGAACTAATTATCTAGCTAAAGTAGAAGCTGTTGAAGCCTTTCTCTTTCAAAGTTCCAGAGTGAGAGTTTTTTTTCTTTTGTTTTTTTTTCTTTTTCTCCTTCCTTTGCCAGGAAGAAATTCTCCAGACCAGTCCAGTTGACAGTATTTACAATGATCCTCGGGGCGTTTGTAGCTGCAAGGTACGCTGTATTGCATCCAGGTGGAGCCACATGTTAACTCTGCTGTAATGACCTCAACTACAAAGGGTCCTGTCCTCTACTGTTTGACATCTTACTTTTTGCTGCCATTTTATGTTTAAAAGGTTAAAGGACGACCATGTGAAGCAGAGATGCCCATGGCCACACTGTGGAAAACTGCTTTCCAAACCTAAACTGTTTTAATATAATTCTCTTTCATGTCTGTCCTTACTAGTGCTGATTTGTCCTTTGACCTACATGGCTATGTGTTCATTCTACTGAATGATGTATTGACTGCAGCCAATGGAGCCTATGTAAAACAGAAGTTAGACTCAAAGGTATGTTGCTGTTGGCATTGAGCTGATGTATAAAACCCAATTATGTTTTAGTTTGGTGAAATGTGTCATGTTAAATTCAAATGGTGTATTTGGTTTGTACAAATATATTTTTGCGCTGGTTTAACAAAATGTCCTGGTTAGTTTCAGCAGTTCCTGTGCTTTACAATGTACTTTCTCACCTCCCAGGACAAGCACAGCATTAGCATTACAGCACATGACAAAGTAGAGCCACATTTAGAACAAGCTGTTCTACAATCTACACTAATACTAAAATAGACAGTGTACATGAGAGAGTATGTTGAACTCTGTGGCAAGCCCCAGGACGGTGAAATAGGTAGGCTACGCGTTGACATCTGTAGTTGGTGAGGAATGCAGCACATTCAGCCGTGTGAATAACCTCCTCTGTTCTCTTCCCTGCCCTTCCTTTTTTTAAATGTAATTAAATGTAATGTGTGCACATGCTGCCCCTCTGTCTCTAAACTTTCTCTAAACTGTCTCAACTACAGGAGCTGGGGAAATACGGCCTGTTGTATTATAATGCCTTATTCATGATTATTCCCACTCTGCTGTTGGCTCATGTGACGGGAGATATGCAGAAGGTATCATCAGTCTGTCTCTTTGTCAGTCTTGGTCAACACTATTTGTAACGGACATTTCACTGTATTGGGTGTTTTTATCTAGGTATAGTACAATGATGTGTATGTTATGCTATAGCAAGGGTTAGTGTGTGTCGTCTGTTTGGTAAGTGAGGGCAGGGACCTGCTGGTTTGCCAAACTCCAGAAGTAGGGGGGAGGGGGGGAGTGTGGGGGGGGGGGTGCGCAACAGCCCTTCAGGCACAAAGCTGCTTTTATGCAGTGTTATTACAGCTACCCCAGAGAGGATATTACTGTATAGCTGCACCTTGTTTAATTTATTCTAAAGTAAGCTAAATTAAGAACATTTCATACCTGTATCATCTTGTGTGTTAAATTTGTAACTAGTCTTAATTGTTAATTTATGATCCGTTGTGTGTAGAAAGAGGTATTATTCATTATGTGTCTTTCTCTTCAGGCACTGGAATATGATGGCTGGTCAGATGTGCTTTTCCTCATGCAGTTCATCCTCTCCTGTATCATGGGGTGAGACCTAGCCTAATGTTGGTGTTTGTTTGCGTGTGCGTTATCATGTATGGCTGAAATAAACTGTAGATTCCAGTAGATTCTAACCATGCTACTACCACCTAACATGCAGTATGCTTCATGTTGAAACAAGTGTTGCGTTGTGAATGGCACTATGACGTGGATGTTTTACAGGTTTGTGCTGATGTATTCCACGGTGCTATGTACGCAGTACAACTCTGCACTAACCACCACCATCGTGGGCTGCATTAAGGTGAGCTCCAGATTCCTCTAGAATGCCAGGCATTTACATGGCATACATTTGCTGGATGCACTTACTAGTGGAACTGATTCAAACTATCTAGTGTGGGAGCATTATAGCCTGGGTCAGAGCCATGTAAAGAGAGTTGCGTCATCTCCGTTCACTCCAATGGACTGTTTTTTCACAGCAACGGGGCCTCAAAATATTTCCCGGAAGTTGGCCTAAATACTAAAAGTACCCTATACATTTTATTTTAAATGTAAATCAGTGCATTTATTGACTAATTACCAAAAGTTGAAGTGAATTGATATATGAAGTTATATATCTGTAAATATATATTCAAACTGCCCACCTCTCCATGAACCATGTGACCGTTGACAATTTCGAACTTCCATTGGCGTAACTGTTCTTTCCATGGCTCTGGCCTGGGTCAACCAGACCCTAAATGCACCTTGTTAATGGCCATGCACAAATGGGAAGACTTAACTGTTGTTGCCTCCTACTGGGTGTAGATCTCTGGTTAATTGTGAAACTATTGGACAACATTTAACTTCTCGGCATTGCTACAACAGTTTGGATCGCCTCATCTAGCTCTATCTCCATTTTGAAACATGCTTTACTTCAGCGTCATCTCACTAACTCTAAAAAAATTTGAGCTGAGAACAATAGTTGGATGGAGCCAGGCTAGGTGCATTAGCTGAATCCCAAAAATTAGGTTTGTGAGAAGATATTTAGAATCCTGCAAATATGTATACATTTTACTGGATAACAATTTGCTAGCCGGAAGGTAATTCACTAAATTTGCATTTGAATAAAACCAAATGATGTAAGGTGCTTCTATAAGGTCTTCCTATTTTCTACAGTTCCAACATAGTTTATAAAACATACAAGGGACAGAAATCCTGATAGGTTCATACTTGGGGTGTGTAATATTGGTTCAAAGCTTTGGCACATTTATTACATTTCCTATGGATAATTTAGTTAAACCAACATGTACATAAAACTGGGGACTGGCAAACTGCTTTCATTGTTTGAAGGGTGTAATTCCAATCTCTGGTCTTGCATTAACGTGATTGACGAGTGTTTCTTTTAACCATTCATGGGCTAATTCATGTTTCGTTCGTTTCACAGAACATCCTGGTGACATACATTGGGATGGTGTTTAGTGGAGACTACATTTTTACATGGACTAACTTCATAGGTTTGAATATCAGGTATGGATTTGTCAATATTTCTGAGCATTCATAAAAATTAAAAAATGTTTCTTTGTGTGTGTGTGTGTGTCTGTGTGTGTGTGTGTGTGTGTGTGTGTGTGTGTGTGTGTGTGTGTGTGTTTATATAAGAGATACTGCCTCTGTTTTGAGTGGTTCTGGGCTGCAACATGTTCTTACACACTCTCTCTCTCTCTCTTGCTGCGTACACAAAGCAACCTAATACGTGCATTTTGCAAACCTTCCCCAGTATTGCAGGCAGCCTGGTGTACTCTTACATCACCTTCACAGAGGAGCAGTTCAACAAAGCAAGTGACAGCAGCAGGCAGGAGACCAAGGGCAAGGTTGTCGTTTGAGAGACACTGGATATTTTTATGCTGATGAGAAGACTTTATATTTTTGGTACGGTTTATATTTATTGAGCATTTTAACAGCTGCGGCTTGGATTCCCTGGGAAGGGATGTGGAGTCTGAGTCACCAGAACATTTATAACCCGCCTCAGGTTTCTATGGTTACGAAATCCTCTACGAGGAGCAGAGTAACTTTTTATTACTTTCAACTGGTCCATTTGTTTTTTGTTTAAATTGATCAGTTTGAAAATGTTTACTGTGATGGAAACTAATATGTGGCTGTTTGATCCAACTGTCATTGGAATGCACATTCCTGTCGTCGTTCAGACGGTTCTCTGGAACAATTCTAAAAATGAGAGCTGGAATTGTCAGAAGATTACAAGGATGATGTATTGCAAATATTTAAAGGGATACTTTTAAGACACAATCCTTTCTTTTACTGTAATGTACAGATTATCCAGATAGCTGTTTACATGGAAAGTTGCTTATGAATGCTTGATTGCACACAAGGAGATGCTCTGACACTGTCATTAGCTAGGATCTCCTATTTCACTCCAGCGTTTTAACATGTTGCTTTTTCATTTTCTACAGTTTTTTATTTTTATAAATGGACTGACTAGCTGAGGGTACAATAATGTACCGTCATCCTTCAAAAAACCAAAGTGGGTGTGGCAGTGGGCTGTGATCTTAAATTAAGGATTGTATCTTTAAATATATTTGCTGCTTTTCCTGGCCTATAATCGTCAACTGTTTACATTATTCCCTCAGTATTAAGAAGTTTCTGTCTATGCAGAAGCAACCATGAGTAATTATTATGGTTTATGTGCGCAACAAGATCCTATTGCACTTCTACAGTAAGTAGCTAGTACTGTTTTAGTAATTGTAAAATGCAGAATTGTATTTCTCAAACTCCATTTATAGTTGTAAAAATGAGGTGAATCAACATGTACATTTGTGTTGCATTTTACAACAGTTGGCCCTAAACATTAAGGGATAAATATAAATATATATTAATGGGTTTCTAACTGCCATATATGCATTCATTTGAATGAATGGTTGGTTTGTAGCAATTTGTAAAAAAAAGTTTGTACATCTTAGATTCAAAATCTGAAATGAATGCAGTAGGCTTAATAGTTTAAAAACTAAGGCGTGTGTTTGTATGCACACACGTGTAGAGATACAGAGAACGAGGAATTGTAAAGACTGCGCATGTTTTATTTTATTTAATAAATCTAACGAAGCTATTGAGATTGTTTATTAGTGATGCAGAAACTGCAACTCAATTGTGCTCCCTACCGGTTGATCTTAAAATCTAATTATATTTTTAATGCTCAGAAATTATTTTTATTTGGCTTGCAATATGCATGATTGATGTCACTTAACTAGTACAGTAAATGACTGCGAGTGAAATACAAATCAGCATCTTTACAGGAGTGCTGTAATCCTGTGTAAAGTTGCTGCACTACTCATGGCCAGTCACAGCTTAAACATGTCAAATTGAACAATTATTCACACGTGCATGGTATTAACTCAAGAAGAAATATTTTATTAAAAACAAACATGTTAGAAAACAAACTCATGCAAACTAGTGCAAGTCTGCGATGAGTTTACATATTATACATGTATGAATAGCCTGTGTGAATGCACACACATTACAATCAAAACTAATTTATACAAATTGTATAAATGGATTTGTATCAAAATAATGAAAATACAAATTAACACTAAAAGTTTGCATTGTGTTTGCCAGTACCATACCCCAAACAAAATGAAGGCACAAGTTTATTTTCAGCACACATCTTCATCAGGCCTCCAATTTTGTTCATATAAATAGAAATAAGAAGGCTCTTCAGAACTACTGACAAAAGTACTGTATTTCTGCTATTGGCATAGTACACTGAGGTATAGAACACAGCTATAGGTAATGGTTGCACTTGCCAGTCACATACTCTGACAGGAGTAAGCATGCTTTGCAAACATTTCATTTTCATAAAATAATAAATACACATGCCACTACTGGATTGTACTGTTTCAATGATATACTAAAACTGCATTGCGTTGAACTGCATTGTTACGAGAAATGTCATAGTGCCATCATATTTCAATAAGCTCTGGATTAGAAACAAAAACAACGTTCTATAGCAGGGAGGGGTATCGATTATAAATATGCTACTATTCAAGTTTGCAGACACTTCAAAGATTGAAAACATCTGTTTTGGTTTAGCTGTGGTTTTCACCAGACAAGGAATAGTAGTTCTTACATTAAGTTAAAGGCAAATGTACACGTCTAGTGCAGTTATGTATCAAATTAACATATACCATCACAAACGCTGTTGGTTAAATTGGAAGCACAGCATCTCAGGGATCATAAACTAAAATATCTCAGAAGCATTCCCTTCCCAGATTTCTTATAATAGCAAGAGCCTCGGCACAACACTTCAACATACTCACTTTATCGATGATAAAGTGAGTATGTTGAAGGACAATTACAAAAGGACTTCAGCACACTGACGAAATTGCCATTTCTTTACAGTGTGTAATACACAGAGTATGCGTCCTTTTTTAGTTAGGACTAAAAGGAACTAGGCTATTCACACAAAACAGGCAAATGCATTGTAACATCTTTAAAACTATTTAGACCACCAGAGTAGACAGAATATAGGCTAACCCTTAACCTTGAGTAAAAGAAAGTTACCTTAAATCCAGATGAACAGGAAATGCTAGAATCATGATTTAAAAAAAAAAAAAAAAAAACACTTGCATGGCAGGCAAGCAGGGTTTACCTATTGCCTAAGCAGTAGAAGTGCACAAAAATTAGCTTTGTCAAATATGCTCCACAGGATTTTACTCAACACAATCCTGATGAAGCAAAATCACATTGCAGTCCACAGCACTGTGCAACCACAAGCCATACAAGGGAGTAGTAGTAGGTTAGATTGTCTGCAACCCTCACAAATCAAATATAGTTTGTGAATAGTAGCATCCAAAGAACAGTAATAAAATAAATAAAATGATTGCACATTTTCATCTTCCCCACTATAAAATAACATTGCCTGAGCATTCGTCCTCTAAACAGAGTGGGCATTTTGCATAACAAAAAGGTATTTATATGCCATATTAACCGAGAGTGGCTGGATTTGAACAAATTATTTGTAAAAGCTGTATAACAGTTTTTACAATGTAACAAGGTTTTCAGCCACATAACAAAGACTATAGAAGTTGCAGGCTATACAGCAGAGGTTGCAAAGAGAGGACAAGAGTCTGTACAACCAAAGACGACTGCTAAGTTGGTTGTATTTGATATCTGTCTCACATAACTTGGCATATGCCTCTCGATTTGACGACAAGCCAATATCCTGCCCCAAACCACACGCTTGCTCGATGAGGTGCATGTCCGCCATTATCTCGGAAGTCATTTGGCCAAACCACTGAGCATTGACAGCTGCCACAGTCACCGACACAAAAAATATAAAGATCTGGGAAAGGGGAGCAATTCAAAGATGTTAAAATGTTTTGTTTTTGTTTTGTGTGTGTTGTGATCAATCGGTACCAAATACACACCTGAAAAGCTTCCCTTTCATCCAATAAGTCACTTGGATGATACACCGCATAGATGGTGAGGTTGAAAAAGGCACACGCCGAGCCCAGGTGGAGGTAGAACGGCACCAGGCGACTCTGGATGAACCCAAACGTATGTCTGTTCAGGTGGCTGTCCATCACAAAGCCTGTACAAAACAATAGGCATATTAGCGCCTCAGAAAATCAAAAACACCTGTATGCCACATTTGCTTAACATAAACAGGATTCTGACTGGTGGTGTAATGCTATCCTGAAATCTAGCAAAAAGGGACACAAAGTTGAATACAGGGAATTCCAACATGTGTGGGTGCACAGGATACGAACTTGATATGAAGGTGACCCATATCTGCATGCCCCAGTAGGTTGATAGTAACAGCAGCTGCAGAAGTTTGACAGTGTAGGTGGGTTCCTGGTCTGTGGACATATTTCCTTCACCACTCTTCCCTTCCCGTCTTCACACCAGTGTAGTACAGCCAAAAGGGGAACAATAGAGAGATGCGCTTCCTTGCAAATTATTGAAACACCTTGATGTAACGTAATTCTTCCAGTTCTTGCCTGTACAAACATCCAAATTAATTTTACTACAGAGTATCTGAGAATATATCAGTTTACAGACAAATATCCAACAGACATTGTACAAAGAATTGTTTAGCAAAAGACATGGAAATCAAGTTTATGTTGCAGGCTTCCATCGAGACGCGAGAAAAACGTCAGGTTAGTTTAGTCTAGTCTAGTCTAGTCTACGTATCATGCTAATTTATAGTATACAAACAAACAAACAAACCTACCGTATATGGTATAATACCCAACTCACTTAAGTATAAACAAAGAGGGAAGATGACACACTACTGTAGTACCGTACTTGTATTAAGGTTACTGGGGCATAGGTCAGCCGCCGGAGAAAACAAACTGGTTCAGGAGGTAGGCTAGCAGTAGGCTACAACAACTACACTTCCGCATTGTAAAGGAAACTTGATGTACCTGTCTCGACCTTAGACAATGACAATGCAACTATGAAGTTATACATGTATATATAAATAACCTCATGGCTATGAGGTGGGTGTAGTTAGCTAATAAACTAATAATTAAGATCTAGTTATAGCTGTTTGAATTAACGTAAAGGACGTATCCGGCAGTTGCCATGATAGTACATGCAGGCTGAGTGAAGCGAAATTAAAAGTTGTCTTATATGTTCAAATAAAACGTGGCCTAACCCAGGCTAGCGGTAAACACAGCAGATTCGTGTAGAAAGAAGAAACAAGTTACCTGACCTTATCGTACCGTATGTTAACGGCAGGTAACTTGTTTGCTTTCTACACATGGAATCATTGGTAAAGGCGTATACCTCCATGGAAAATACACTAATTTAGAAAGCTAATACAATAAGTCACAAAATGCGCAATGTATGAAAATCAAAATGAGCTAAACCACCATTCGTACTGTAGAAATAATGACACAGCAGCCTACCTGTAGTTTTGTTTCTTTCAACTTGAACCAAAACTTACGACACTCGTTTCCTGCTGCGGTACGGTAGTCAGAAATTCATCATCGTACGAAGGTGGAGCCTCACTTTATCAGGCCCTGTCATATATGAATAAAACATATAGCGCTAGTTTTATTTGTCTAGGCTAAAATTAGTTTTCTTGTAGCATATAGGCATACATACACACAGGACGACATCATACTTCAAATTATACTTTTTTTGAAAAACATTTGTTAACCAATTAATACAATAAAAATTAGCTATAGAGCCATACTCTCCAGTTTTGATTAGAATGTTTAAAAAGTCCCCCGTGTCCACATCTGGTGGTAGAACCTATTTTGAAATTAGAAAAGGCAAATGAAGAAACTGTAAAAGCTGCTCACATAACGTTCCTCTATTACTAGTGTAATATTGCCCTCTAGTGGTTAAACGCTGGAACTGATCAATTTCTCAATGCAGGTCAAATATAGCCTGGAACATACTAGATAATTCTACAAATCTAGAAACTACTAGTGGAAATTATACATAATCGGCATTGTTTGGTTAACTAATTTTCTGGACTGCGAAATCATTAGTCCACATCAACATTATCATTTAAATTTATGTTCAACAGTAATTTCCAACATTAAGGAAATAGGCAAGTTAACAAAATGGGCCTTTTGGTAAGGAAACAGAAGCATGCACTAGCCTAGTTTAATAGCCAGGCCCAAGTATGCTTATATCATAGTTCTACAGTAGTCTATGCAGGTAGGACCTACCATTAATATATTATGATTGGAAAGCGTCACTGTGGCCATAGAAACCTAAGTCTTATTTTAGGGGGCCTAGTTTCTCACAGAGAAGGGTAGAAATGGCCAAGAAAACATTCAAAGGGTCTCCATTTGGATCACAAGCTGCAAGGTAGACTATACAATGTGTATTCTATCAGCATTAGTGTAGTATGTTATTTCATTAAGTATCAAGTGAATAGCTCTATTTAACAATTAGGCTATTAAAACATTGTCACATTGTTAATAGCTATCCTATATCATGGGATGTTCTGACATAGTCATTGCGCTGGAACAATTATTGAGGCAGGTTTGGTGTGCTAGCGGTCCATCCTTTGAACAAGAACCGTGCACTGATGCCCTACTGCATGAGAGCAAACGATTTGGTAAGTCCCAGAGATAGTCCAAGACACCAATCAATTGCAAAATATTTAAATAATTAAAATGTACAAGTAGTTATTTTGTCAGATGACATTCATAAGACTTAATTAAAAAAAGTATCATCAAATGCATAGCCTATGACAGGCTTTTTTTTAGAGTGCACATTAACATGTATTACATTGTGTGCCTTGGTCATGAAATACTCTTCAGAACACATACAGTACAGCTTTATAATGACTTTGTCTCCCTGGGAGAGATCAAAGCTTTAATAAAGAACTGTGTAGCTGAGGAGTGTAATTGCTATTCCTACAGTATGATGTCTCCACTAATTTGCTTCATATTTGTAACGATGTTACAAAGTTCCAATGGAATCTCATTTTGTAAGATTATATTTCTTACAGGTGAGAAACGTAGGCCCTGGATCATATGATACAGACAATGGGGACTTCAGTGCACGTGCTGTGGCACAGAGAGCCAAAGGACCAGGTTGGCATCAAGCACTTGTGACTGCCAAGGATGCGCAGAGACCTTGTCTCCTTTACAGTGAGGCCTGGGCCAACAAACATTTTCTGGTTAGACAGATCCACCATTACATCCTAACTGGTTTCCCAGTGGCTTTAAGGGCAAACATGCACCTCCAAAACACTAAATGTATTGTTATTCGATGTTTTCCAGAAGACCAAAGTGGGACCTGGTACCTATGAAAGCACAGACTTCATACAGGAGATGGCAAAGAAGCCAGGCAGTGTCCGTGGTTTGTGTGACTCTCTCTCAAAGAGATTCAGAGAAGTGCAGGTATATTATACTAAACATTTCTCAAAAGGTCAAAATACCTGTAAATTGGAGGCTATGAAACAAGTAATGAATTACCAAACTAAGTTACAGTACATGTTTCTGTTTGATTAGAGTGTGACGCCAGGCCCTGGTGCATATAAAGGCATCGAGCAGCTCACACATTTAGGAGGATGCCTGAAAATGGAGAATAGCTCTGCGTTTGAACGCTTCCCCCAGGAACCTAAAGTAACTATTATGATGTACATGAAACTTCTGTGTGTGTAACACTTATGTATTGTGTGTGGATGGACTGGAGATGTATACTATATGTATATGTATTGAACATACAGATGCATATTTACATGCAGGATTGCTGGCCACCTCCCTGTACATACAATCTGAAAAGCAGCACTGACATTCTATTGAGCAAGAGCACCAGTAAAAGAGGACCCTATGACCTGTTCACCGGTAGGCGGGATGAACCATTGAAGTCTGGGTACCTTGCTGCTCCAGTAAGAAACACACAAACACGTACAGTCGTACACAAAGTAATCTACAGTATGGGTAGCATTCAACTCTATTGCATTTTAAACTGTAGTGTTCCTGACCCTATCGACTGTAATGTGTGTGTATTGTATGTGCCCTTGCAGAAGCAGTCAGGACAGACGTCAAGGGAGTATAAGATTGACACTTTTGTGGATAAACTGGATCGACCGGATAGGAAAAAACATGGTGTATTTAGTGTATTACAGCGGTTTCCCTCCACATCCTATAAGGTGAAGATATGTTATTTATTAAGGGAAGAGTTAGATGTAACAATGATTGAATGTATAGCTTTCTCTGACTCAATTTCAAACTCTGGTTGCATACATTTCCCTTTTATACAGTATAATGGTAACATGTTTCATAGCATATTGCATTGCATTCATACTGTATATATTCTGCCAGATGTCACCTGGTCCAGGATCGTATGAGGTGACTGTTCCAGCCCGTCCTTTGAACCACAGCGCTCCACCATTCCTGTCCTCTTCCCCCCGGAAGACCAAATGGCAAGAACGACAGGTGAAATGTGTCAAATCCGAAAGCTTCCCGCCCCTTGCAACGACTCACGTGTAATCACTTAATTTAAACTGAAACAATGAAACCTCAATGGAGCAGTATCACACAATTTAACCCATGACCGCAGCATGTTGTTTATAACATTATATTACTCCCTGACATGTCACCAGGTAATGTAAAAAGTATTGAAACCATGAGCAACAAGTGTATATATACTACTGTATGCATACTTTGAGGCTAATAAATCGAGACTAAATATAATGAAAGGCCATTTCAAACACTTAACATCATCCCACCACTGATGGTTTGAGAACCATCTTCTGCACTGTGATGGTTTAACGTAATGGTTTTATCTTTCCAGCCCCAGAGCAATGTTGCCCCGTGCCGCTACAACATAGAAGTTAATGATACAAGGAAAAGTCTCAGAGGCCCCACATATACCTTCAAATCCAGAACAACCAGATTCCTGTCTCAGCCCCACAGGGACAAACTTCTTCAGTAAGAAACTATTATTAGTGATAGTATATTAGTTACATATATACTGTGTGTGTATATATATATACAGTATCTCACAAAAGTGAGTACACCCCTCACATATTTGCAAATATGTGAGCATATCTTTTCATG
>JAODUE010012212.1:16244-27012 GCA_027564755.1 Amblyopsis hoosieri | reverse complement strand
AGTGCTGATGGACAGAAGAGGCTGAGACTAGGGTCTATGTATCAGACGTTCAGCACAGAGTTGCCTAGGTGACGTAGAGCTGATGGACAGAAGAGGCTGAGACTAGGGTCTATGTATCAGACAGCACAGAGTTGCCATGGTGATGTAGTGCTGATGGACAGAAGAGGCTGAGACTAGGGTCTATGTATCAGACAGCACAGAGTTGCCAAGGTGATGTAGTGCTGATGGACAGAAGAGGCTGAGACTAGGGTCTATGTATCAGACGTTCAGCACAGTTGCTTTTGTGATGTAGTGCTAACGAACGGAGGAGGCTGAGACTATACTGATCTTGACAGAGTCACTTGGGAGTGTCTTCTGTCAAATTATATGTGATTACACCAATGCGAAACAACTGCGTTTTTATGTGTGCGGCGGCATACAATAATTCAAGCTAGCAAACCAGTGCTATTGGGTTAGCACTGCATTTTATTTAGCCTGCAGTTACAATTCAGTCGTTCAGCAGATGCTTTTATCCAAAGTGACTTACTTTATATGTATTGAATCCAGGACATTTCCCACTATCTTCCCACCATCCCCATAGACCCCCCCCCCTCCCTGATGTATCTATTACACATTACGCAGGCAGGACTCTGTGCTGTGTCCGGCCTAAAGCTGCACTTTCTGTATGCAGCATACAGAAAGTGACAGAATAAGCACTTAGAGAGAGAGAGAGAGAGAGAGAGAGGTGGTGGTGAAGAAGAAGAAGAATATGATGAAGAACCTGAACCTCTTCTGTCTAGAGCTGTCTGAGCCTCGGATCATAGGAGCTCTTCGTCGAGACTCACAGGACCAAAGCTACACGCACTAGGCTGGCCGCTCACCTACAGCTGCTCCTGATACTCCCTGGAGTCAAGGAGCTGTCAATCAAACCGGTCTGGGCTACCCTGACAACCGCGAGAGGAGCGCTAACCCCACCCGAGTGTTTGCGATATAATGGGAATGAATGCTGCTGTTGTCTATAAGCTAGCCGTGTGCTTGAGTGCGTGCGTGTGTGGTGCTTCTCTCCCTGTGTTGTGTCTCTATAAAGATGTGTCGTTCAAGTTGTGGCATAGGCATTGGGACAAGCAATTGCAGTTTTGCATTTTTTGTTTATATTTCTATTCTGTAGGCGGGCATTTTGTTGTCGTTTTGACTTGTCTGAGGTGTCTCGCTGCACAGTGTCTGGATGACACCAGACACTGTGAATGCATTGCTATTCAATGTTCTTGCATTGAAGAACGCTATACATTTTAAAATATAAACCTTTATTGATATATCGACATAATTGACATATAACACAGACATGATATAGCTGTGGCTCTCTCCAAATTAATTTAGATGGGGGCTCAAAATAGCATTGACAAGATGGCTGCAGAGTGGCCAGACTTGCCAGTAAGGACTGTGATATCCCGTATTACGGTGACTTTTGTGCTCAGCTAAAGATTTTGTACTGAACCTCCTTATTGACTATCGATGGCGTTACACAGCGAAACGTAGACGCAATAGTCTACGGATGTCCTCAACCAAGTCATGCATAATAAATGATTATACCAGTGCATCTAAAATGTGTCATCGGGTTCTGCCCAAAGACTCGAGATGAATTCCCTTCTCATCAGACATATTGAATTGAACACTGACCGCAGGAGGAAGGTCCAGTAATGGCTAAAGCTCTGTGGTGGTGACCCAGAATGGATATGTGCTTCAACCCATTAGAGTGGTGATGAGGGGTTAAATGTGGTGCGAAGATGGCTAATTCTCCGTTCCAGATGTTATCTGACACCCTAACCTATTGGCTATCTTTCTACAGTACAGTAGCTATTAGAATTGCATGATTTGGCTGTTTGTGGATTGAAAATAAAGTGTGCGGTAAATTTAGTTAGTAATAGTAACTGCCCCAGCGCTGAGCCTGGCTCTGCCCACTACAACTTAAAAAAATGCCTCGAGGAGCTGAGTGAGGGGAGGGGAGGGGCTGAGAGGGGGACCCCCATTAACATTTAAATTTGATGATGTCTGACTGAGTGTACTTAATGTACCGTTGAAAACCAGCCAGGTCCTGGGGGGATTTTTAACGGATATGACGTGTAGTTCTGTTGTCAGCCCGTTAAATGCTGATTTTTATAAAAACGTGAATTGTGTCAATATTAACACCAGCGCTGATGTGTCTCATCACAGATCAATCCTGTTGCTTCGTTTACAGCTCAAAACACATTTTAGCGTGCAGTTACACTTTAAACATCATTTATGTAATCATCTTTAGGGATGTCACGATACCAGAAATTTAGTCGTCGGTACCAATACCAGTGGAATTCCACGGTTTTCAGAATTTTGGCATCTCCCTGGTACAGAAGTATCGGTTCACGTGGGACTCCATTGTCCCACTATCTGACCACTAAGCTGGCTACAATATTGTTAATGTGTGCGTGTGTGTGTTTGTGTGTGAGAGAGAGTGAGTATGTCTTCAGACATACGTCCAGGAGGCTTTTCGACTATAGCCGTCAATTCAGTACCACTAAGAGAACATGTTCACCAGACAACCCTAGCGGCCGTGTTGGCTGTGCAGGACACTTGATTGCCCCCCCCCCCGTGTGTCCTCAAGGAAGAGGAGACGCTTGAGGAGACGTTCAGGGCCGAGGCTAGCATACACACTGCGTGCAGCCTCTTTGCTAGGTACGTAGACGCGTCGGCTAAAAAAGAAGCGGCCACTCGAGGACTGCCACTCCCGGCGCGGTGGGCCTCGACGCCCGCTGTCAAAACATCGTCGCCATTATTGACATCGTTATTTCGGCGTGTGACCCAATAGGTTCGGTCCTAACCGCAGGTGTACTGTTGGAATGCAGTGTGCACAGAGACCGTGGGAGCGTTCCAATATTGCCCCGTGAATTATTCATGTTCCGTCCGCCGCTGGGTCTGCTGGCACTGTCAGTCACTCCTCAGGCCCCTCTGGCCTCCCTGACCCGGTGTGTCGCTCTACCAACTAATTTTCAGGCTCGTTAACACAGCCCCCCCCCCTCATGCCCCTCCTTCCCCAAACACGGTCTCCTCCCTTCCAATTATTTTCTTCTCCCAGCAGTTTGACATTTCTGGAACAATGCGTCCTCATCCTCATCCTCGTCCCTAATCCCCAATTCTCCTCTTCCTCCTCACATTGGAGATGTTTTATAATTTGGGGGCGGAGCCGCGGGAGTGTCTGTGTGTGTGTGTGTGTGTGTGTGTGTGGGGTGGGGTTGGGGGGGGGGCGTGGCCAAGCGGCGACTGACATTAATCTGACATTAATCGTCGGCGCCGGCAAACGACCGATAACTGCGACTGCTTCCCTGCTGAGTCATTCGTTAATTTCATCACACTGTGTGTGTGTGTGTGTGTGTGTGTGTGCGTGTGCGTGTGCGTGTGCGTGTGTGTGTGTGTGCCTTCCTGTCACTTACTGTCTTCCTCTCACATCCTGTCACCCCCCCCCAATCCCATTCCCATTCCCAAGTCCTCTCTTATTAAGGCCTGGCCACAGTGGCATCTTTGTCACCGATAGCAGCAACAGCCAATGATACCCAGCTATAAATGGAGATAGCCTTATTATTGGATAAGTGGATGGCATCCTGCAAAAACCTACTTCTATTTATTAAATAATCTTTCTGGCACGGTTAGTAGTATGAATTCACAGCTAAGACGACACGCATGTTATTAAATGGCAGCGGCTTGTGGTACAGTAATGAGAGAGAGAGAGAGAGAGAGAGAGAGAGAGAGAGAGAGAGAGAGAGAGAGAGAGAGAGAGAGAGAGAGAGAGAGAGATGCATTTATATGCTTTTTTTCTAACCTTCAGGCCTCTCAAGGCACTGTACGTGATTGGCTCACATTCACCCGCTCACACACACATGACAATGGCGGTGTCAGCCATGCAAGGCGCCGTCTGACCACCTGGGGCAGATGGCATTGACTGCACCTGTGTAAGATGGCATACACCGATGGCAATGGCCGATGTTTATCTGTTCTGTTGCAGCAGTTGTCCCCTGGCTAAATGTTGTTTGTGGTCTGACACGGAGTACAGCAGCACACATTTACTTTCCAATAAAAGCTCAAGACAATCGGTCGGTCGTGTTGATGAGCGGTGTTTGACACTTTGTTTGCGTTCCTATTTACGGAGCCAGATTATATCGTATCGGGTGGTTTGTTTTCCACACGCACAGAGAACGGTATACTTGTAAAATGCGAGGAGATATTTTGTGAGTTTGCCAAAAAAGTGTATTAGCTTACAGTTAGCTTGCAATAGCTGACTAACCCTTGTGGTAATGATGAACCCAGCTAGGGAGCTAGGAATCTGCTCATCTTTTGCAGTGTTAAGGAGACTTTATCTGCCTTCTCTGTGCTGCTGATATATCGGTGGAAGCCCCTTAATCCCCCCCCCCATCCAGAGAATGTCATGGCGGCAGGCCTCTACCTTGTCTTCTTCACGCTCTTCATCACTCCACCTCACCGTGTGTGCGGCCTTTTAGATAGACAATGTGTGGTCATTACTGTTTGCAGTCCACACACAAACAAACACCCACTCTGATAGAGACATGTCTGGACATCACTCCAACATATTGTGATGTCCAGATTGTCTCCATAGTGTGCGTGTGTGCGTGTGTGCGTGTGGTGATGGAGGTTTTTGATATGCTCTTATTAAACTCATGGTGTTCCTGAAGCCTATTAACACACTGTGTGTGTGTGTGTGTGTGTGTGTGTGTGTGTGTGTGTGTGTGTGTGTGCGCGCATGTCATCTGTGCATGCTGGACAGGTTGTCATAAGACTGTTTTATTAAAGCCACTTGTCAGGACTGTGTATTCTTCAATATTAATATTGTCCCTGCGGAGTCAAGGCATTTCCAACTGGGTACTTAAAACATACAGTGCCCATATTAAAAAAATACAAATAACAATAATGCAGACGGGGGAGAGCAGAAATACCACAGGCTGTGTTCTGTACTAATATTCATAAAGGTGCGCTTATTTACCTCTACAGCTGCCTTGCTGAGGGCTGTGTTGTGTGCCAACCGCAGGGACAACGGCAGCTTCTCTCAGTGTCCCACCCACCTGCGGCGTGGAAGGCAATAAAGCTGGCCCGGGGTTCACCATCTGAGCCCCAGCACCATCTGGGGAGCTGGGTGGAAGGCTCCCCTGCTGGAGAGACGGTGTTTGTGCCTCGAGCGCGGCAGGAACTGCTTATCGTCTCCGCCAATGCAGTGATGTGTTGTTCTCCGTGGATTATTGGACTTATTGTCCCGTATGATTGACGGGTCCTTTATGGTTCAAAGAAACTCTCATTAATTCCCAACCATATTGTGTTTAGCATTAAAGTGTGACTGCAGCCTGTGTTTTGAGCTGTAAACTAAGTAATAGGATTGATCTGTGATGAGACACATCAATGCTGCTGTTAATATTGACACAATCCGCGATTTTACAAAAATGTGCATTTTGTGGGCTGAAAACAGAACTACACGTCATATCCGTAAAAAAATCACCTGGCTGGTTTTCTGCACACTGCTCAAACGTCATCAAATTCCATTGTTAATGGTGGTCCCCCTCTCAGCCCCTCCCCTCACTCAGCTCCTTGACCCATTTTTCAAAGTTGTTTAGCGGGTGAAGTCAGGCTCAGAGCTGGGGTGCAGTCACACTTTAAAGGTATAGTCAGGCTCAGAGCTGGGTTGCAGCTACTCTTTAAAGGTGGAGTCGGGGGGGAGGGGGGGGGTGTGCCATTTCACTACAGCATTGTTCAAATTGTGCCCGTATTTTAAAAATTAAACTCCTTGTAGGCTTTACTCTGGACTGTGCCGTCATGCAGCTCTTCCACTAAGGCTGTAATGCGAAGCTATAAAGATAAATGCTTTGGCTTAATGACTTCAACATAAAAGGTACACATTGTGTCCTTGTTAATGAGGATGTAGATTTGCACTGATTGGAGTTGTTTAACAAAATGCATCACAGGTTTGTTTTATTCACTATAGCTGAATACAATCACCACTTTCACCAATCTTTCTTTCAGTTTTCCAATTAAATATATAAAAATAATTTGATTTGTGAACACAAGATATTATATCGTATACGCTCTTAAGTCTTAGCTGGATATGTTTGTCTAGACAGTTAGGGCTGTGTATGGGGAAAATATCAAGATAAAATACTATTTAATTGTATTAAACTGTTAAAAAATGAACTCTACCACCTGGACAGTCTAATATGTACATGTCAATTATACTGATAACGCGGCCTGGAACGCAAAGTAGCCTACTTGGTGTTTTTCTTTTCGACGAGTAGAGGCGGAGCTGCAGCTACACTTCCACGGTACTGTACACGTCCAGGTTGGATATTCGGTACCTACGGTACTGTACAAAAACGAGTACCATCATGTTTGCAGAATTTTGGCATCGACTTGGTACCGAAGTATCGGTTCTCGTGACATCCCTAGATGAGTTGTATAAAAAGTATTGTACTTAACGTATAAACGCTAAAGAGGCAAAAAAAATGTTTTAAAACAAGCTGTAAACATTATTTTTATATTAATACTTTAAAGTTGTACATATCTAACATGGTCTTTGGGAATTGACTCCGTTTGACTCCGTTTCGCAGCCAGCCTCGTGTGGCCATTTGAGGAACTGCAAGTTTTGGCACTTTAACCTTGGATTGGATTTTCTTTCTTTTCTTTCTTTATTGGTTTCACACCTATAAGAAAACTTTTAATAACTATCAACAGATACGTGTGCGGTAGAAACCTAAAAGGGCTTAAACAGTCTCAGCACTGGAGGTTCCCGCTTGGCTAGAATGGTATTTGCATGCAGTCAAGAATCCCGTAGGCACCGCTGTGTAGTTCATGTGTCGCCAACCATGTCTGTGTGTTTCCTAGTGTATGTGGCTATCGCTGCAAGGTGATCTGGACCACGGATCTTCCAGAACAGTGTTTTTATTTTAAGGATAAAGGCTGGTACTGCAGCTCATCGCCTGCTCTGAGCTGCTAACATAATGGCTGTTATCGGAGCAGTTCAGGACGGCGTGGAAATCATTGAGGCGTCCAATACGAACCCATTACCCCAGCTGTCAGGTAAAAGCCATACCGCTGTCTTGAGTAGATTGTTTCACAGACCCAGCCTCTCCAGTACGGGTAAATAAGTCGTAGTCGAAGTCGTGTCTGAGATGAGAGAAGACTTGAGATAGATGCAGGTTGCATGGATGTACGAGAGTCTGAAAGCTTGCTCTGTGATCTGTAAGACGGGTAAAGCAAGGTATCCATTTGACTTAATGTCTCAAATGTATTCAGTAATATACTTCTCTCTCCCCCCTGCACCTTCCAGTTCGGTGAGTTTATTGTCATGACAGTTCCAGTGAACTGCATCAAAGCATCAAACAAAAGCGAAACAGTCTGTCATCACTTGGCCAGTACACAACATGACCATCGCACACACCCACCTTCTCTGTCATCATAGCTGTCAGTCTGAGCCTGAAGCTCTTGAGGTGGCTGTTAAGGTGTTTGCCACGAGGACCTGTGCGCTTTGACTGCACATGCAAAGCCCCAATATATGGAAGAGCCATGTCTTGTTAAGGCTCCCAAACAAGAACACTATTATAGTATAAACGTTTTGAAATAGGCTTCTGAAAATATTTCTTTCCAGGGAATCTTAGTTACACCAACATTTATCATCGGAAACCATCTGTGCCGTTAAGAAATGTTGTCAAGAATGTTTTTCTCTGCACGAACAAGTATATCCCATCTTGTAATGTGCAAAGTTGTTGTCTTGGCTAATAATGCTCAAGCAAGGCATATAAATGTTTCTTTCCAACAAATCTAATTATAATACCAGGATTGTCAAAGAGAGACAATCTGTGTGTACAGGACGTTGTTATAAAGAGCCCTAATTCCAAAGCACTCTGGCATACATGGGCTTGTTGGCTGCGTCGAATCCGTGGATGGACGGATAGTGTGCATCAGCCTACGGTGTAGAGTATGTGGTGACGCGGAAGCATGCCTTGGGCTTTAGCCACAGCTTCCCTCTGGACACCCTGCCTTAGGGCTGTCTGGACAACCCCCGTTTTACCCCTGACCTTGGAGAGTGACCCCTGAGAGCTGAGTTTGATGTCGGTAGGCTTTTCTGCACAGCCACTGTAGCCTACGAAGTCTAGACAAGACAACTGTGACGCACGCAAATAAGTGAATGGGAGTTAACGATGACTTCGTCTGGAGCCGTAGGCTAAATCTCTCCACCAGTCACACAAATAGCCTCACTTTCCCAACGTGCCTACAACTAGATGGTAGCCGGTTTTAGCCTTTTTGGTAGCGCTACACGTTACATTACCGAGCCGTGCATGTTTAACATCTAAAGATAAATGAATGACACAGCATGTAAACACCAGACCCGATTAGATGACATTCCACATAAACAGGTAACCCGGAATCTTCAATCGGAAAGATTCCATTCGGAAAGGCAAAAAAAGTGTCCCTGTTAACAGAGCTATTATGAAATAATAACACACTTAATTTGAGAACAGATCTACATGTGTAGGTAAAGTGTCATTCTGCTGAGAAATGACAAAACACACGTTCACTTCACAAACACTGAAAGCTGCTATGCGCTCTGCTGTCTAGGTGGGCTAGCCTGTAGCAGCGGTTTCCTTGGCTTTCATGTGGCTCTCTCACATATTTAGTCTGCGAGGCATGAAAGCACCAAGGGATGAAAGGTCTTGCATTACTGTTGAACGCTGTGTCGCACCGCAGTCTCTCGCGGTGCGACACAGTGTGCGTGTTGTTGCGTTGTGTTAGCTCTTCCCAATGTGTTTAAAATTAAGCTAGGCGTGTTCCTGTTTAGTATTACAAATTCTTGGTGATTTAAAAGGTGTCTGTCTGTACAATATTTTAAATGTTAATATAGCAGCAAGCAACTACTAATCCAACCCCTTCTGTTCAACATAGTTGGGTTGGCGCAGTGTTTGTGGCACATGGATCATTTGTTTTGCTCACATGCAGGTGGCTTAGTGTGACATCTAGTGGCATAAAGTTGTATAGAAAAGTCTAATAGAGCAAACGTAATAAAGGCCAGAAATAAATTCCCAGTTTGAGGTCCTCAAGTGTTTAAAAGATAATATGAACTGATCCTTGGTTTTGGTGAACCGTTACACCTCTAGAAAATCAGTGTGTTGGTTTTAACACACGTTATGGGCCGGTTTCACAGACATGGATTAAGCCTAGTTGTAGACGAAGAACCTTTTTCAGTGGCGATCTTCATTTAAATAAATAAAAAGTATTTTTATGTCTGTGAAACTGGCCTAATAAGGACATTGGTTTCAGTCTGTGACTCGCTGTGTTTTTACCGTGTGTGTGTGTGTCTATACTACTTGAAGTTACCACTGCTTCTGTTGCAGCTCACGCTGCTCTCTACACCTCCCTCTTGTTCACACACACACTCACCTGTAGATGGGAGGGAGGGAGAGATCATTTGAATGTGTCTCTTATGGTGGCAGATGACATGGTTGCTGTGTCACGAAGCTGACCTTTTGCTTCCTGTAGTGTTTGGCCACAGTTATAGATCTATACATGTTCTGGTTCCTGATTGGCCACAGTTTTAGATCTATACATGTTCTGGTTCCTGTATGGCCACAGTTATAGATCTATACATGTTCTGGTACCTGATTGACCGCAGTTATAGATCTATACATGTGCTGGTTCCTGTAGTATGGGATTAAGTTCTTAATTGGCGTGTGCACCTAATCACCCCAAATAGTCTAAATAATCATCTTCAGGTGGCTGAAAAGAGGCCCTCCACTAAAAGCCCGACGGGGCTTTTTAATCCACCCGTCTGTCACGGGAGAGGGTTTATTCCCTGCTAATAAAATCCCATCTGAGTATTCGACCTTGCTGTTACAAGGACGTGTGTTGATTTCAATGGGGATTTGTTAGTCGACAACAATGGAATGCGTGCGTGTATGCATGGCACACAAATAGCGGACTGAATGTATAAAAACGGCATTAGCGGAAGCTGTAGGCTAATCGCCGGAATTATCTGCCAGATAAGATGACGGCTTTGTCCACCTGTCTAGCAATCCGGTGCACCGTCCTGCTGAGAAGCTGCGGTTAAAGGTGGAGGCAGATTGTAAAACAATGAACACCACCTCCTCCTCGTCCGCTAGCCGCCTGTTCTGTGTGCATGGTGGTGCAATGTTGGAGTCCTGCATCGTGTCGGACCACCCGCAGAAAATGTGATTCGCTGGGGGTATTTTGTCTAAATGATTATTTTTCTTAAGGTTCGGTTCTGGGTAAAATGCGGGTTGGATTGCAGCTGTTGTATTTAACAAACATTAAAATAATAATTCAATGTAATGTTTTAATCCTCTGACTTCTCAGGGAGCACTGGCATTATGTCATCTATATGTATGTTTTTATTCTGGTTTTCATTTCTGTGTTTTGCTGTGGGACGCACGCATATAATCCCTCCACTGTGAAGCACTGCAGTGCTTACATGAAAAGTGCCATACAAATAGATTATTATTATTATTATTATTATTAGTGAAGGGAGAGGGGGTTTTGTTTTTGATCCAGTCCTGTATCACTGACCTCACCTTTAACTGAGTCAGCAAGAGGCCGCAGACAGAGGTATTCAGATGGTTGGTGTGTGTGTGTGTGTGTGTGTGTGTGGGGGGGGGGGGCTTAACCAAGGCCCTGGAAACAAAAACAATTACCCAGAAAATCCCAAATAATTGGGATGGCGTTGGAACCCCACCTGCATTTACCCCCGTGGATG
>JAODUE010012212.1:0-16234 GCA_027564755.1 Amblyopsis hoosieri | reverse complement strand
CACCCCCCCCCACCCCCCCCCGCCGCCCCCCCCCCCACCCCGCGGGCGCGGCGCGGCCCGGGCCCGCGGCGCCCCGGGGGGCCGCCCCCCGATCCAAGGCCCTGTCATCCACATCCATTACCCAGTAAATCCCATCTCAGTGGGATGGCGTTGGACAGCCTCCTGCATTTTCCCCCGTGGCTGAAGCCGTGACTCATTTTCCCATAATTCCCTGCCAGCTTGACGGGCAGCACTTGAAGAGAGGCGGGTTGTAAACACCAGACTGTGGCAGGGGAGAGGTTGGCGGGTCAAATCCCTTTACCGTCTGCAGATATGTGGGCCCTCTGCTTGTGTGTGTGTGTGTGTGTGTGTGTGTGTGTGTGTGTGTGTGTGTGTGTGTGTGTTTATGCGTGTATACAGACTTTACGGAAACGTACGTCATTCCATTCAGATGCGATAATAAGCCCATTTCCTATGGGAACATCACGTCTTGTGTGTTGAATTCAATGTGGAAATAGCTTAAGATGCAATCATGTTCTGGCCACCGGGGACTTTGCTTCGGAACGGAGTGAAAAGTCTGCATGGATGCATGTAGAAAAGACACGCAACCTCTCCTCTCCCAGGGAAACGAACATTCAACATTTTTGTCACCATAAACTGGGTGCAGAATAGTCCAGTGAGTCTATAGTCACTGTGTACTCACTGTAATTCTATTTACTGTAGTTCTACTCGCGTTGGACAGTAGTGAAATTACCAACTTGCAATTTCACCTCTTCTGAGGGTCATGGTGCCTATTAGATGTGTTTTTGAGTGGGGAGTCTATTATAAGAGGCAAGCACAATTGCCTATCTCTTGTCAAATCACACATATCAGTTGGTGCTTATTGACTGCTTCTCCTTCCTAGTGTGACGTGTGTTATTGTATTTTTGTGTTTTGCCAGACAAACTACAGTAGGCTTACAGAATAGTAAAGGATGGGCAGAAATGCATTTAGAGCAAGCACCACCGTATTGTATTGATACAAGACGTGTGCTCTAAATGTATGTACTGAAGCTAAATCTGGTGTCGCAGTGTCACAATCCTTACAGCAAGTAAAGCGGGCAGTGTTTGGGCACCTGAAAGGTGGTGGATGACTAAGCTGCACGTTGTCATGTTCAGCGAAGATCTGCTCCGTCGGCTAGCTGCCCACGCTGTGTGCATGTCGAGCATATAATCTGGTGTTTCTACGATGGTGTTTTTGACGTGATGGAGTTCAGTTTCTTTTAGAAAAATCTAAATGCATTTAAGTGCAAATAGGACTTTTGGGCGATTCAGGTACAAAAGGAGTCCTTGCCATCAAAACTAAACTAAATATAACCATAACTTCTACATTGGATTGGTGCATTTTATGCTCCAATTGCTAATTACACCACTTGATATTTTTGCATTGCTGAGAGTTGTGTGTGTGTGTGTGTGTGTGTGTGAGAGAGCACGCACATGCACTGTATATAATAACATGAATATCTTAGGTTTCACACATGTCATTTTCTGTGGGTAATTTATTTAGCAAAATACAAAACTTCAATCAAGAGACTATTGCTTTAATCACTAGACTGGCATAGGCTATGTGAGCTTTTATTTCATTCCTTTCACACAACTTGCTCAGAAAAGATGGTTATACTACTACATTGATTATTTAAGCCACTATGCATATTATCTATATATTAGAATAATAAGTAGGCCTACCTCTTTTATTCTTTAATCTAGACAGTTAACGATCGTTAATTCTGTCGACAACACAAGTTAACTGTGGCGCATATTTTAAACACAGAGACAACATGCCTTTCAGATACGGGTCTATTTGACATAGCTGAAGGAAACGGAGTGAACAATCATATTTTGTAGAGAGGTAACCAAAGGAAACATCTAGGCGCAAGGAGTAGATTTATTTGTTTGTCAGTTAAAAGTTATGTCTTCATTTGACAAACAATGTGAGCTATCGGCTCCACAGGAGAACATTCACATGGATTCATTTGTTTTTGCATTTATTTTGAACGGTGGACAGTCCATCGTGGACCCTTTTGAGGGATTATAAATTGAGAAATGGACACATTCTAACCGCTTCTAACTTCACAAGGTATGAGACACTTCTCGTTGCCTTTGTTTACATGCCGGTAAATCTGAATTTGGTAATTACTTAATTACTTTAAAGAACCTCACGATGTAACGTGTAGTGTGTCTACTTAGACACAAGTTATAACCATAGACATTTGGTTTAAACATGTTTATATGCGCAACGCCTGCTTTCTTCATGTCAAGAGCATGCATGCGTGCGACAGTAGGTCTACACAGAAACACATCGCACAGTTACAGTTACATTTATATATAGAAGCCTAAGCGAGAATTCTTTGTAATAGTTTGTCAATAAATCGTTTCAGCCCTACTATCAATGCGACGCTGTTTGTTTGTTCAGTTGCTACTCTGAACTTGTTTTTCTTTATGGGGTGTGTTGTTTGGTTGGGTAGCACACACTCTCTCTCTCTCTCTCTCCCCCCCCCCCTCTCTCTCTCTCTCTCTCTCTCTCTCTCTCTCTCTCTCTCTCTCTCTCTCTGCCTCGGTCTATGTTCATTAGCTGGTTAGGCCAGAGATAAGTTGACCCCCTTGGCGGAGGGCGGGTGGGACGGAGAGAGCGAGCAGGAAGTGCCCTGCGATGGAGCCGTTACCGTGGCAACGGTTTTATTTAAAAAAAAAAAATGTTGTGGTTGTGCTAGAGAGGAAGCTGCTTTGAATATGTAATCTTCCGTGACTATACTGCTGGCATGTAACCTCTGACACACACACACACACACACACACACACACACACACACACACACACACACACACACACAGCACAATGCTGCAGAAACCTGCGTAGCATGAAGAGCGAGGGAGCTAATTCTGTTCTTCGGCTTCTGCGCTGTGCTCTTGCTCTCCGTCAAGATCCTCTCCTCCTCAGCGGACTACAATAACCGCTGCCATGTGATTTATGATGTACAAATGAAGAGAAGATAAATGGAAACATTAATTCTCTGTACGTTTTGTTTCATTATCGCATTCATTATGTGTTTTATTAAAAAAAAAAAATTATAATGGATTTTTTTTTTTCTCCGCTCAGAAATTATGCCAAGGCAGACGGATTTGATTTAATTTCTTAAAAGTTGACTTTGGTTTTTAGATCCATTCCATTAAAGTATATTGCAGTCACAAAAAGAGGTAAAAGTGATTATAAATAATCTTGCTTTCTTCAATTGTTTTGTATAATTCAAGGATCCATCCATCTTCATACACTTATCCATAGTTTGTTCACGGGGGCAGCAGCTCCAGCAGGAGACCCCAAAACTTCTCTTTCCCGAGCCACATTATCCAGCTGTGACTGGGGGATCCCGAGGCGTTCCCAGGCCAGTGTGGAGATATAACAGTGTAGTTCATCCACCATAAGAGTGCTTTTCGCACTTGTTGCAACATATTGCACTCAACACATTACTGCTGCTCACCAGATCCTTTAAATCCAAACCATCTCGATGTGATTCAGTTTATCTCCTAAACACACCGGTTACGTGCTGCTGGCATCCTCCAGGGTGCGCTTGCAAATGTGTTGGTGAGTGTGGGCGGAGTTAGGTCATGCGGAGAGGGACAGCAGAGAACACGCTGCACTGCTTTGCTTCGGGGAACAAAAGCGGAACCCTCGCCTCGTGTGCAACGTGATCATGTTTAATGTTAAATGAAAAGCATGTGCCCCTGTGTGTGTGTGTGTGTGTGTGTGTGTGTGTGTGTGTGTGTGTGTGTGTGTGTGTGTGTCTCCTGACACTCGTGGAGGTAGAAAAAGCAAGGTGGGCTGTTGAAACAACAACAACTTTGTAACCAGCTTTAATGCCTGCTGTGTTTACTGAAGAAGAAAATGCATGTTTTTAATGGTAACAGGCTCTGTGTGCACGTGCTCGTGCACTGAAGGTGTTGTGTGGGGGACACCACCACAAGGATCTGCAAGCGGACAATAGCTGTCTGTGTGAAGGACTCCGTAGAATCACTTCAGTTGATTGTCAAGGCTGACACACGTACGAACACCCACACACGGGCTTCTTGGCTAGGTGTGTTCCTGCTGTGTGTGGCTGTACCACCGTAAGATGGATGATGGATCCATGTATGGAAATATGATAATGTTGCTTCAGTGGCTGAGCAGCTCAAACAGTAGGTTATTATTCTTATTATTTATAACTTATAAATTAAATGTTACAGGCTACCATATACTATTTCCCATGCACCACATCCAGGATATAGCAATTGCATTGAAACTAATGACTCAGTAACTGGGTTAGTGATGTTGAGGTGTTCGGTCTGACCTCTACGTTGGACGTGGTATTAACTGGCCTAGTGGCCCGACTGGATGGTTCCATATGTTTCTCTCAACACCTACGGCTCCAGGCACACTGGAAGAGACTAGCAGTTATGAGAGACCATGGAACGCTAGTGATTGTCAGCGCCTTGTAGCGATGACAGGCTAAACACAGGTTAGAGGTCGGTGACCTGGAGTGGGAAGGTACCTAGATAGGAGCTAAGGATGTGGCTGATGGCAGAGGAAACACGTCTGATGGGGAGATATACAAGAGGGACGCCTAGGTGACCAGTGCCTAGAACGGCCACGAGCGAACACCTGTCAGCTACAAAGTGAATGGCGTTGCGTGTCTGGGGGTCGGTCGCAACACATCCCGCCCAGGTTAGCTCGCTGCTAACCCGTCTGACTAATCCCACAATAGCTTCCATATCAGTAGATCGTGTTGTTTTGGCTGCTCCGGTTTTTTTGGTAACGTTTTATTTCCGCCTTGTGTTTTTCTGTGGCGCTTGTATTGTGCACCTTGCCGTGCCGACCGTGTGGCGTTTATCGTTTGTTTCTCTGTTCAAGGTATTACGGCTCAGTCAGCTGTTTGTCCGAGCTGCTGGTTGTACTCCTTTTCCCCTTGTGTTTCGGTGACCTCTAAAATCTCCTCATTGTGTGTGGCAGCTGTTCCCACAACTTGGCGTTGCCGGGGAGAGGCCACAGTAGATTCGGTACATCACGGGATTAAATAGGTGGCACATTTCCTGAAGGCTGATTGGACCTCCAACTGGTAATGATCCACGATCGCTGATTATAAACTAGCCTGGAGGGCGCACGTGTGTGCGTGTGTGTGTGTGTGCAGTTACACCACACTGCCATGGTGTAAGTTACCATGGCTACGTACTAGCCCGGGCACAAGCAAAATGGTCACCCACGGCGATGAAACCAACTGAGGTACAGGGCATCCTGCTTCACAGTGACACTGGATCTGCTTGTACGCAGAACAGCCAGCGATGGAGACGTGCTAGCACACTGTGTTAATGAACCACTGGCTGAACCACTTGTGGCTTGTTTGGTTAAGGATGAAACACAACACTTTGTTAGAGGTTTGGGAAAGGAGGTGCATTGTACATTTTGGCAGGCTGGAGTTCAAGATGACCAGTTTTGAAGTAGACTGTAGGAGTCTGACTCGCTCATTCTTCTGGTGACATTGTTTCCCTGAGAACATCTGGCAACGTTACACAAGGTACACGTGTCATGTTTCACATCAGAACACGGCAATAATGCCCCCTTTTAAAATGTGCCACATTTGTTTATTACAAAAGCACAGTTCTGATTTCATCATGCAGACTCCTCTTCATCACAGAGGAAGGCTGGGGAGTGTGCTGTCGGAAACTCCTTCCTGCTATCACGCACGCACGCACGCACGCACACACACACACACACACACACAAGCACGCATGCATGCACACGCACGCGCACACACACACGCACACACTTTCTATGTTGGTGCTTTTAGACACTGACGTATGCCTCCCAGTGCTACACCGTCTGTGCGCACGTAGATTGACAATGCGCTGTAATCGTTATGCCGACGAAATTTCAGCTTCAAGAAGAATGGGAGTGTGTGGCTTTTCTTTAAGTGCTCTGGCGGTAGCGGCCATATTGTGACCTTTCGGTCCATCCAGGGTGGAATCACACGTCTCCGCCATTGCCATTTAAGCGTCCCATTTTAGATACTCACTACCTGGACAGGATTAGACCAGATCCACGGCAGCACCACTGTTGCATTATGTCTCTTGACAACAGTGTTATCTTTATTAGTCTTTGTCTTTAGTCGAAAATGCTTTGTTTTAGTCAACATTTGAATAATCTTAGTTTTAGTCGTCGTAAACGCATTGCAGGCATTAGTAAACTTTTAGTATAACAGGTTTTTCTCTTTAAACTAATGCAATTAGTCTAATATGGTAGTGTGTTGCAGATTGGTTACATAGTCGACAGTCAAGTCATCCAAACCCTTTATTTTGCCATACCAGCTTCTGGAGAATTACTGACACTGCCTTTAATGCTTGTGATTGTGCTCATTGTAAGAGTCTCCTAAATTACCTTTATATTTCTTTTCTGATTCACATGGATGCTTGTGTGTTGCCTAGCAATATGCAAAATGACAATGTGTCATCTGTGTGTGTGTGTGTGTGTGTGTGTGTGCGTGCGTGCGCAGAATGTGCTGTCGGAGAAGGTGGAGCAGATGATGGAGTGGTCGTCGCGGCGATCGGTGGTGCGGATGAACGGGGACAAGTTCCGGCGCTTCGTGAAGGCTCCGCCCAGGAACTACTCCGTCATCGTGATGTTCACCGCCCTGCAGCCCCAGAGGCAGTGCTCTGTGTGCAGGTATGCACGCACACACACACGCATCGGTCATGAACCCTCAAATGTCACCTGACCAAAGCCTGTGAGAGGCCGCTTGAGGTGTCGTGTCGGTCGAATGTATTTCTGCTTTTTTCTGTCACGTAATGACTCTGAGGGAGTGTTTTGTCTTAAGCGGACATTGTGTTGCTTTATTTAATAAGTGAAACATAATTATAATCTTTATTGTCCACAAATTTGGAAATACATCATTCACCCAGGGATCTGTCCATCCACGGTTTTGTGATTTGAACATCAGTCTAAAATTAGCTTGTAACTAATACTTACAATATACAGTGCATATTGTCAATTGTCCCTGAGCAAAAAAACCAAACATGTTTTGATGTTTATGTTGTGCATAAAAAGGTTTGTAGGCATTTGATACTTGGCTGGGACACATCTTTTGGGTAGCTGCACTTAAAACAGCCCTGTAAAACTATTTGAACAGAGCTTGATGTACATTATACTCATTACAAACGTTCATGTAGTGGTTTCTTCCCCTTTTTCTCTTCCTTTTGATGGGTGACTAGTCTCGCAGAGCCAGCCTTCACACACGTAAAGTCTGGGACACAGCGCTGGCTAACTGTGTCAGTGCCCGCCTCCATGACAGGACAGGTTTTTGATTGACATGCACGACGACCAACTACGTAACTCAATGACCAAGTTGGACGTTAAACTTGCAATGAGGGAAACTAAACAACAGGACTCTGTTTACAGGTCTTGTAAATCTGTCATGTAAAACTGTCCCTGGTCCTGATGGTCCAGGACCAGGGGCAGTTCCCAGCACCCTTCTCCTGTCCAGATGGTCCAGGACCAGGGACAGTTCCCAGCACCCTTCTCCTGTCCAGATGGTCCAGGACCAGGGACAGTTCCCAGCACCGTACTTCCAACAACGTGGAACATGACTGGAACTGTCCGTGGTCCTGTTCAAGACGCACTCATTCCCCCGGGCAGCGGAAGAGCTGGAGCGTTTCCCCACACGACAAATACAGCTCTGCACAAAATGTTATAGTATAAATAGTGTAATGATAAAACAATAACACAAATATATACAATTCTCTGAATATAAACATAACAATACATACTTACATGTAAATAAAAAAGTAGAAATAGTAAAAGAGAAATTGCTACAGTGGTCTGAAATAAAAAAAATCTCTGTGTTTTTTACATTTAGAGCATTTAGCAGGTATTGTCATCCAGTGACACACAGGTTATGGACACAAACTATTGTAAGCATACAACCTTGTTAGAATAATGACAACATCATGTAATCGGGGCTAAAGCCAGCGAGAACAACCAGATGGTTCATCCAATCAGCTGCCAAGTATTCTTTATACTGATACCTGCCCTTTCGATGGACGGCTTCCCAGATGGACTTGTGAATAACAATCCATCTGGCATGTCAGGTGTTAGACCAGTGGTTCTCAGCCTTGTACCCCCTATCCATTATCCAAGTCCCTTAGCCCCCCCCCCCGATCAAATATGTAATCTAAATGCCCTGAAAATGAATATAGTAATGATTATTATTTGTCACGCATTAGTGCATTGGTTGGAGAAGGCACCATAACTAAGGTATTTAATAGAATACTCATAGCATGCTTCCTTGTTCTGTGTCATTGTTCTGATATGATGTTTGCTGCTAGTGTTGCAACAAGTAAAAACTAAAGTATTATATTGCGGGCTAATGGCAGAACTCATGTAGCAGAGCATGTTCACAGAGTTTGATTGACATTTTGACAAGTTGTACCATTCATAGACAACATGAACCGGTTATGTGTTGTGCTTACATGTTTCCTTTTATTCCTTGACTTAAATATTATGTTAATGATTAATGAAGACTTTAAAGTTCACGACAAGACCGATTTATTAACGCTGCAGAGAAAAGTTTCAGCGGTGGCTCAGCTAGAGCTAAATCAGGCCTGAAAGGTTGTGTCCCCCCTTTTGGATTTCGGATCGGTCCAGTAAAATAGTTACATTGTTTTCAGGCACTGCTCGAAAGCGAAAACGGCAGATTGTCCTAATTATTTTTCTAGTAGTTGATAGCTTAAAGGTATTGTATCGTATTGTTATGAATCGTTGGTGTAAACTCTCCAAAAAGCCAACTCCCCCTTTCCAAAACATTGTTTCCAGCGCCCCCCGTCGTTTTCTGAACCGCCCACGTTGAGAAACACTAGGTTAGACGGATGTAGTATTTCTAACAAATTCAACAAATGTATAGTAAAATGTTATAGCAAAAACACAATCAAAAACAGTAGACTCCCCCCACACACACACACATCTGTTCCCATGCAATGCAGGGCAATGTACATTAATATTCAGGAAATGTATAGGGGTCTACCTAAGCCCGCCATTCTGGCAATCAAATGAAATCTATAATGGCCCACCGCTCAGACTGTCTTTGTTGACACAGCAGGAACATGGCTATGATGAGACGGGGTGCACGTACATCCAGTATCATTTCAAAATGGCATATGTATTATTTGTGTTATGAAATGAAAATAATCCCCACACTTGACACACACCCTCTCCAGTAAATAAGTCTTATTCACTGCATTAAATGTTCCAACATGCTAAAGGTGTGTGTGTGTGTGTGTCATAAGTCAGGCTAATAGGCACTAAGGAAGCCAGCAGATGCACACTCTTCCTCTGCTCGCGGCCAGCAGACCTTTGACATATCAGTCACTTCATGTTTTTATTAAGGGATGTTTTTCTCCATTTTTTAATGAGCAGATAGTTGCTTTCAGTTCCCCTCTGTTTTGGTCTCACCGCCATTTCCTTCCTTCCTTCCTTCCTTCCTGTCTGCCTTGCTTCCTTCCTTCCTTCCTGTCTCCCTTCCTTCCTTCCTTTGTTTAGTTTTTTTTCTTGCTCTCTTTCTCACCAGCTTTGTTTCTCTTTCTCTCTCACGCTCACTATGTCTCTTTCACACAGCCCCTTACTTCCTCTACGCAGCCACTAAAGCCTCGCTGTACTGTAATGAGAGAGAGAGAGAGAGAGAGAGAGAGAGAGGTGACCTGGTTGCTGTCATTAAGGGGACCTTGGGGGGGGGAAGCTAATCACCAGTCGTCCATTGATCTTCATTGATCATCGCTCGTCTCTCTCTCTCTCTCTGGTCTGAAGCAAATGTGCCGACGGTTTTCTTGGTGAGCTATAAATGTCTTCGCTGCGTAATTTGTTTTTAGCATTTGTGAAATGTTCCTGTGTGTTTATGGGGGAGGAAATGCTTTGCTGTATACAGTATGCTGAAACCAACACTTTGTTGTTCAACTGTGTGTGTGTGTGTGTGTGTGTGTGTGTGTGTGTGTGTGCACACAGAAAGACTTGTTGTTCTGCTTCCTTCAACCAGAAAGCATATACTATATTCTCTCTCTCTCTCTCCTTACACCTAGTCAGTAGCGTATATTATTGTACGCACTTTCTTGTGTGAATGTTGTATAATAAACTAAAGACACACACACACATTGATTGACAATACGTGTCTACGTCGAAAGCTTTGCGTGAGCAAAGTTTAAAAGACACAATATCACACAATGTCATGCGGTTGAATATTCTGTAGGTTAAGCTGCTCTGGGTAGGACGTGAAAGTTAGCTAAAGCAACGAGCGCTAGCTAAAGATCTGAGACATATTTTGGAAAGAAAGAAGTGTGTACGTATGTAACACACACACACACGTACACACACATAATATAGCTGACACGTGCATGTGTTGGATGAAGGTTCCATTCATCTCTGTTCACTTAATGAGCTGTGGCAACATTCTGCCCTGCAGGACAACCTTTATCATCCCGTACAATTGGTTCTTTGAGAGAGACAAAAAGTTAAAGTGCAACCTCTTCATTTGGAGTGAAATGTGGGAAATTATTATTTTGTATACTTTGGGAACTGTGATACACATTATACATTATGCACATACTGTATATTATACAGTGCTAGGGGTGTAAGAAAATATCAATACACCAGAGTATTGCGATATTACGGTACGCAATACATTATTGATTCTCATAAAAAATAAACATTCGCCGCCTCATTTGTGTAAGGGATGTACAAAATGCATATATTGCAATATATCGAACCGTGGCCCCTGAATCGTGATATGTATTGTATCGCCAGATTCTTGCCAATACACAGCCCTATACACACACATATACAGTATATATGCGTGAAGCAAAAAAGGAATGTTATTGTACAGTCTTTGTACTAAATGCTATATAAAAGCATGGCACTTGTGTTCCACGTCAAACTACATAAAGTACCTAACTAACTAACATAATGTGTGAGAATTGCCACTTATGTTCACCATTTAACTCCCCCCCCCCCCCCATGCCCAGGCAAGCCAATGAGGAGTACCAGGTGCTGGCTAACTCCTGGCGCTACTCGTCGGCCTTCTCCAACAAGCTGTTCTTCACCGTGGTGGACTACGACGAGGGTGCGGACGTCTTCCAGCAGGTAGACACCTCCCTCCTCCACTAGCACGTGATCTGCAAGCACTTCTGCGGCCCAACCTCCCTAAGTCCACCTTTAACAGCTCATAGCACGTGATGTGCAAGCATGGTCAATGATTGTGTTCATCAAAGAAGACGTTATTATATTATTAAGCTAGGTGCGGTTTCAAATTCTCCATCTCCCCCCTCCTACACACACACACACACACACACACACACACATATACAGGCACACATACATGCGCGTGCCGCGCACACGCACATCATTAGTAAACAGCCGTTATGGAGGAAAACATAAAAATGCAAAAATCTACCCAAACTCCTACACTGTAATATACATAATTACCAGTCTCTGTGGCCTGCGGGAACGGCCAATCACGGCGGTCGTTTAGAGGCATAGCGGCAAATGACTTGAGAGGCCGTACGGTCTCTCAAACATCTTCTGTGTTGTCGTTCTCTGACGGTGTTTAGTCTGCTGTGTTTACTTCAGCGTCTTCTTCTCCTCTCCTGGGTGTAGCAGAGCACATATGTCTTCTTCTTCTCCTCTCCTGGGTAGAACAGAGCACATATCTCTTCTTCTTCTCTTTTCCTGGGTAGAACAGAGCAGATATGTCTTCTTCTCTTTTCCTGCGTGGAACATAGCACATATCTTCTCTCAATTTCCTATTTGAAGTGGACTATTGGCAGTGGTCCTATCTTTGGTGTACAGTATAAAGTATTATCTTTTTACCTTTTCTGAAGTTTTTGCAAGCCTTTAAACCTTCATCCCGGTGATTTAAGAAATATGAAATTAATTTATCCCCCCTCTCTCTCTCTCTCTCTCTCTCTCTCTCTCTCACTCTCTCTCCCCCCCCCTAGTTGAATATGAACAGTGCCCCAACCTTCATGCACTTCCCAGCCAAAGGAAAACCGAAGCGCGCTGACACCTTCGACCTGCAGAGGATTGGCTTCGCCTCCGAGCAACTGGCCAAGTGGATCGCAGACCGCACTGACGTCCAGGTGCATGCACACACACAAACACAACACTCACGTACTACTACGCGCGAGCACGCCCACAATCTCTCTGTTGATGGCTGTTGTTGGGTGTTGATGGGTGAGTTTTGGGTGGGGTTGACTGGGTTTGGGTTGGCTTGGGTGGGGTGGGCTTGGGTGACATTGGCTTCACAATGCTGGGATGACATTGGATGGTTTTGGATGGTGCTGAACAATGTTACACGGTTACAATGTTACATGGTTATGCTAGGTGATATCTGCCAAGTCTGGATAGGGTAATGACGATGGATGATAGGTGATCCTGATTTTATTAGGTGATGTCAGCTTGAGCTTAGGTAATGTAAGCTTCACATTTGATGTTAGCTTCATGTTTAATGTTACGTGATGTTGGCTGATGTTAGCATACATCACCTAACATTGTGATGCTGACGTTACTTGACAAAGCTTGAAGTTGGATACCGTGTAGGTGATGTTAGCGTGACGTTAGATGAAGTTAAGTAACGTTAGCTTAATTGGATGATGTTAGGTGTTGTTAGCTTGACGTTGTATGATGTTAGGTGTTGTTAGCTTGACGTTGGATAGCGTATAGGTGATGTTAGCTTGACGTTAGATTAAGTTAAGTGATGTTAGCTTGATGTAGAATGACTTTAGGTGATGTTAGCTTGATGTTGGATAGCATATAGTGGATGTTAGCTTGATGTAGAATGACTTTAGGTGATGTTAGCTTGACGTTGTATGATGTTAGGTGTTAGCTTGACGTTGGATAGCGTATAGGTGATGTTAGCTTGATGTAGAATGACTTTAGGTGATGTTAGCTTGACATAGCTTGACGTAGGATGACGTTGAATGGTGCTGAACAATGTTAGCTCCTATCTTAATGAGCACTAGAGTACTAGCTCAATAGAACCACTAAATGGAGGACACAGTGTGGCCATGTTTAGATTCAGACGCTGTTACGGAACGAACCAGACACACAAGGTGCACTCTGGGGGAAATTGCTTCAACCTCTCCCTTTTATCTCCTCACTCCAAATCTGTCTGGATTCTGTCGCTCACTCATGTGCACATTCGCAGGTCAGAGGTCAGCCTGCAGATGTTCACTGTGGCATGGCTCTAGACTAAATCTTTCTCTCTCTCTGGCTCTCTCTCTCTGAATCTGTCTTTTTCTCTCTCTCCCGCCGGTGTGTTCGAGCTTGTGTCCTGTATGTGTGTTAAGATAGAGAGAGAGAAGCGTAGAAAGCTGAACTAATTCACTTATCACAGTATAGTCTGTTGTATGCAATTCTGAGAGCATATTATGCAAAGCCTAGTGCATAAACTGTTTCTGTAAATGACTTCTAACAGTCAAAACTGGGAACGCTGCTCTGTCACATTTTGACCCTACTGCGTGGCTATAATTTATGATGGACTTGCCTGAATCACCGGATCAACCTGTGGACCTGGTGCACTGATCCACAGAGACAGTGCCTCTTTAATTTGCTTTGTTTATCCCCATGTCTCTTCATTCTGCAGCCTCATTCATTTAATAAGCGTCACCACCGTTTAGAGCACATGCATGTTTAAATAATGAATGAATTAATATTGATATTTGGTGGCAGGTTATTGATAATGTATCACAAAAGAAAGCAATACGATATAGTGCCATATCGGTATATTGTCCCACCCCAGTCCACAATATGAATGTTGTTGTACAACCAACTCTGTGTTGTGCGTGTGTCATACATATTTGGCAGCAAGTTTTCTTCTCTTAGGAATATATTTAATTTTTAAACGTCATTCAGCTCATTGAAATCTAAAATTTCAGAGTTGTTAACTTGTGTAGGTAACATTCCTGGAATGTTTCACGTAGTTGGGAGGAGCTGCATCTCTGTTTCAACCTCACCTGTTGAACAGTGACCACGTGTTCTGTTTTCTTGTGGTTGCCACGGTTTACTGTGTGTTCCATTTTTGGACTGAGCCTCTTGGTCAGGTCCTCCTGCCATTGGTTGTCTCAGTAGAGATGTTCTGCCAAATCATACTCGGTTTATGGCAACACGACTAATCTGCTTACATTGCTTTGAGTTAATTCTCTCTCTCTCTCTCTCTGTGTGTGTGTGTGGTGCATGTCTCTCACTCTCTCTATCTCTCTCTCTCTCTATCTCTCTCTCTCTATCTCTCTCTCTCTCTCTCTCTCTCTCTTTCTCTCTGTCTGTGTGTGGTGCATGTCTCTCTCTCTCTCTCTCTCTCTCTCTCTCTCTCTCTCTCTGTGTGTGGTGCATGTCTCTCTCTCTCTCTCTCTCCCTCTCTCCCTCTCTCTCTCTGTGTGTGTGTGTGTGTGGTGCATGTCTCTCTCCCCCAGATCCGTGTGTTCCGGCCTCCTAACTACTCTGGCACCATAGCGCTGGCTCTGCTGGTGTCCTTGGTGGGCGGCCTGCTCTACCTCAGGAGGAACAACCTGGAGTTCATCTATAACAAGACAGGCTGGGCCATGGCCGCTCTGGTACACACGCACACACACCTGCACACACCTACACACACACACACACGCACACACACACACACACAGTAAGGTCATGATGGTCCTACAAGGCTAGGGGAGGACCTATTCTATTATGTATGACCTCCGACCTGTCGCCCACAGTGTGGTGTTTATATGACCTCTGACCTCCAACCTGTCCCCACAGTGTGGTGTGTATAACATTGTCCTCTGACCTCTCCTCTCCAGTGTGTGGTGTTTGCCATGACCTCTGGCCAGATGTGGAACCACATCAGAGGACCACCCTACGCTCACAAGAACCCCCAGAATGGACAAGTGGTACGGTCTGTCTGTCTGTCTGTCTGTCCTCAGCAACTAAAGGGACTTCTGCCGAAGTGATGGCATATCTCAGAGTAAAGACTACATTTCCCACAAGGCCCTGATTCCTAATTGCTGTGCTACCATCTGCCGTGGAGTGTGTTTGTATTGAATGAGAGAGAAAGAGAGAATCAGCAGTAATGATGAAATATGGCGTCTGTACATAGGTCTGCACTGTGTCACTGTAGTAGTTATTACTATTGTTTACAGTGTGTATACACTGTGTGTGTGTGTGTGTGTGTGTGTGTGTGTGTGTGGCCTAACTCTCTATCCACCACCAACACTCTCACAGGTTTGTGTTGTGGAAACAGTTTCTCTGGACATTTACATTTGTGCATCCAAGTGTGAAATTAAAAGAAAAAAAGCCAGAGAGGAATGATAGAGAGAAAGAGGGGGAAATCTGAACAATCGATGTGGGCAAAATTCTCCAATATTTTTATTTATGCTTTCTCCTACGAAGTGCAATAGTTGCAGTTTACAGGGTCGGACATTCAAATACACACTCGCACATATCCAGCTAGACATTAACAGGCGATTATGGGTAACCGACCGAAGGAAAGCACGTTAGCACACAGTCTCTACACAGCAACAACAAAGTGCTACAGAGGTAATAACGTAGGGTCCAGCACTATATCTGTTGCCTGTAATGAGCTATAGAAATAAACAAAGCTCCTCTCGTCTCTCCCGCAGGCAGCAGGTGAATGCAGCTAAACCAACAGCCTGTAAACACAGCAGACACTTTATCTTTTACCGTTATTATTTATTAACGTCAGACCCGACCGAGGATACAACGAGACTATAAATACATTTGGAGTTGAGACAGTATAGAGTTGTCTTTTGCTATCCATTCATCTGCACCTGTCCACATCGTTGGTTGGTTGGGTGTTTTTTCGTGTGTCTCGATGAGGCCAGCCCCCAGAATCCAAACACGGGACGTGTCCAGCTGTTCCTAGGACCGGAGGGAAAGACACAAGGAAATGAGAGAGGAGAGGAGAGAGGAGAGGAGAGAGGAGAGAGGAGAGAGGAGAGAGGAGAGGAGAGAGGAGAGGAGAGGAGAGGAGAGAGGGGAGGAGAGAGGGGAGGAGATGAGGTAAGAGGAGGGCTAATGTAGGGAGGAGCAGCACTGTGAATATGAGCAGGAGAAAGGAGGTTTGATTGTGTCTGATGAGCTGCCTGTGTGTGTGTGTGTGTGTGTGTGTGTGTGTGTGTGTGTGTGTGTGTGTGTGTGTGTGTGTGTGTGTGAGCGCGCGC
>JAODUE010012211.1:25103-52062 GCA_027564755.1 Amblyopsis hoosieri | reverse complement strand
CGAACAAGACCCCGAGGTACTTAAACTCCTTCACTTGGGGTAAGGACTCATTCCCCACCTGGAGTAGGCACTCCATCTGTTAATCTAGTGATCATATAAACAGATCATATAAACATGTAAAAACAATAGTGACTTAAGAGAGAGTACTTGTTTTGAAGTATTGTATTCAGATGGATGCACATCTCACCTCCAGATCCTGGATGAGGTGGAGAAGAGGAGGGCCATCTCCCCTGCGTTAGTGCAGCCCTTCATGAGAGGCATCATGGAAGCTCCCTTCCCTGCTCCTGGGAGAACCATCACCGTCAAGAACTTCCTCCCTGGCTCTGGGACAGAGGTGAGTTTACAGCTCCATATACAAGTAATGGCTCCACGAGAGCAAGTCTGACAGGGTTATGTTAATTCAAAGAAATGTAGAAAGTCAACACGAATTAGAAGTTTATGGATAGGACAGTCTGTTCCTAATCTCCAGGATTTATGTGTGTGTTTACACTACAATATCTAATACTCTATCTTGTTATTGTCTTTTTGTAAAGTGTAGTGTCTTTGACTACTTATAAAGTAGATAAATATACATCTATAGAAATGAGATGTATTATTATTATTAGTAGTAGTAGTAGTAAGCCATTTTTAAATAACCACTGTCTTATTTAATATTATTCAGTCCAATAATAGCCATGATAGTATGAGTTTCTCTCTCTCTCTCACTCACTGTCACTGTTCTAACCCTCCCTATAGGTTATAGAGCTGTGTCGCCCATCAGACTCCAGACTAGAACACGTGGACTTTGAATGTCTGTTTTCCTCTCTAAGTCTGCGTCTTCTGCTACGAGTGTTTGGCTCCTTGTTGTTGGAGCGCAGGGTCATTTTTACTGCAGAGAAGCTCAGGTATTCATTTCACTATTTATTTATTTATTTATCCATCCATCTTCATCCGCTTATCCGTAGGGGGAGCAGCTCCAGCAGGAGACCCCAAACTTCTCTTTCCCGAGCCACATTAGCCAGCTCTGACTGGGGGATCCCGGCATTCCCAGGCCAATGTGGAGATACAATCTCTCCAAATAGTTCTATTTTTAATTTTTTTTATTTTTTTATAGAGCTATCAGCTATTTGTTCCAATAGCCTAAATATTATTATCATGTAGTGATCCCGGCAGTCAGGCCAGGTGCATGAAAATAAAAAGAGGTAAGATGATCATGTCTGTGACAGTGAGACATCAAGCCAGTTTGACAGACAGACTAACCTAGTGTTAAGGAAAGGAATTTTGCTGTATTATACAGTTGCTTAGGAAACAATCACATCTCTCTCTGGAAAAGTATCATGGACGCCAAATAGTTATGGTTAGGCTTTTAAAAATTTCTCATGTATGCACATCAATGCAGTCACCTCACTGCATAGTGTATTAAAATGTTTTAATTCTTCTCAGTCAGAATACCAAAGCAAGGGTTGCATTTTTTTAAAGCATGAGGATCATTTCTGATGTCTAAGAAACTTATCTGTGGCATTTTTTGGCAAAATAACGAGGAGAACCAATTAAATATTTTCACATTTATTAAATAGCATCTCAATTGCAATGCCAAAAGTACACAAAATCTGTTTATGTAATACCCTTCCTTAACTGACAAGGTGCATGTGGTTTAGCTTGAGGGTTCAGTGAAAACAGCATCCACTTTATTTGAAATCACAGCCAGCTGGTAGTCAAGATAATGAAACTCCATTATTTGTTATACATATAAATTAACATGAGAGAGATATAATAGTGTGTCTACCTGTGTGTCCTTGGATGAACAGTAAAAAAGCAGAAACTGCCCACTTTCTACTGAGTGGAAACTTGGCCTTCACAATAACTTTTTCAGCTAATTGATTGAAGCCAGGCACACACAGTAGGCATTAAGTTAACAGTGTGAACTGCATGTGTTGCTGATCCTGTATACTGTTTTACAGTATAAGTGTTACATAATAACGCCCTGACACATTCTTCTCACAGTAGGATCACACAACTTAGGCCAAATACTGTACATACAACTGCTTACATAATAATCCAAGTGAAATGTTTACACTGTATAGTGAAGAATCATCAAGCTGCCGCCATCTTGTGGTAGAAAATAGAATAGTAGAAATAGTACTTGATGGGTCAAGCCACATAAAACACATTATTACTGTCCACTAATATAAATAGAAAACAGCATAAGGAAATAGTATTGAGAAGTGTATTGTACTTTGTAAAACAATATTTAATGAATGATTTAACCTACAGTGGATGTAGCCTAACTGTTTAGTTTTTGTTTAGTCTTGTTTTTCACCCTCTTGCTTACATTTGATAGTTAGCTCTAGTTGTTATTGTGGTTTTTATGCTGATCTTTTTATTGTCTTTTATTTAACATGTAAGTGTCTTTAACTACTTAGTAAGGACTATAGAAATTAGATGTATTATTATTATTATTATTATTATTATTAATAATAATAATAATAATAATAATAATAATAATAGTAGTAGTAGCAGCATGCCATTTTGAAATAACCACTGTCTTCTTTAATATTATTAAATCTAATAATAACTATGGAAATATTTCTCTATCTATCTATCTATCTATCTATCTATCTCTCTCTCTGTCTCTCCAGCACATTGTCCAAGTGTTGCCATGCTATGGTGGCCCTGCTCTACCCATTCACATGGCAGCACACGTACATTCCTGTGCTACCATCGTCCATGTTGGATATAGTGTGCACCCCCACCCCTTTCATTGTGGGCCTTCTCTCCAGCTCGCTGCCCCGTCTTAAGGAGCTGCCCATTGAGGAGGTGAGATGTATGTGTGTGTGTGTGTGCTTGGTTGTGTTCTGCTGCATGTACTGTAGTGGCCTCTGAACTTGATCCTCCACAAAAACAATGACTACAGGAAATGACATCACTTTCCCCTCTCTGCTCTTCCCTCAGGTTCTGGTGGTAGACCTTGGAAACAGCCGCTTCCTGCGGCAGGTAGCGTGACATTTTTGTGCCACTAGGTGGAGTTTAAATGTGTTCAAAGGAGAAATGCAGTTGTGTTTTTGTTATTTAATACATATGAAGCTTTCCTTGCAGTTGGATTGCATTACATTAATAGTACGCTATGAATTGGAATACTGCTACATTGCATTAAGTTACTCAATATAATGAACTCAGTGACTTTATGTACTGTAGTCCAACTGTAAATGAATACAACACACACTGCTATTTCTGGAATACATTAACACACATATCATTCATATTCATATTCTCTCTTTTTTATTTTAGCTGGACGATGAAGACTCCATCCTTCCTCATAAGCTTCATGCTGCTCTGGAACATGTTCTGGACAAGAGGAAGGAGCTGGCCTGTGAGAAAGGAGATCTGACCAATGGTGTGCACCCGTCTCTGATATTAAAGCCCCTGCAAACCCACACAGGCGTTTATAGTCTTATTGGCTCATTAGGTGTCATCTAACTAGGACTGCAGTTTTGCTGAGGTCAGCAAACAGTATACAGTATATACAGTAAGAGCAAATCAAAAACAATGTGTCAGGTACAAGAAAACACACAGTACTGAGAGGTGGACATATGTATTACTGTCAATTGTTACTATCAATTCAAAATACCTGTGTGGGGCTTTCATTGTCATACAAGATGTTAGATTTGAGCTATATTTCAGAAATATCTATAAATAGAACAGATCGATAGAGATGTACCAGTCCATGAACCCAATACATTCTTATAGGCTGCCTTTTTAAGAGCTACAGTTAAAAATGTAGCCTACACTAATGTGTACAGAGTCACATGTTCCTCCTGTCATGCCATTTTGTCAAGTTATTCCTAATAGATTCTACAAATTCTATTTCTTCCATACTGGAAAAAAAGCAGTTGACTGAAAAGAAAATCAATCAGTACAATGGCGCCCTCTAGTGCCATGAGATTATATTAATATGGACAACAAATGTGACTAACGGACACATTTCTGATGTGGATTCTGCCAATGTGTTCTTCCAGATTCCTGCTCTTTGAGCACAGTGGTGTCGGAGGCCTTTGTGCGTTTCTTTGTGGAGATGGTGGGCCACTTCTCCCTCTTCATGGGCGTACCAGAGAGGGAGGATGACTCGGCTATGTCCTCCCCTTCCTCCCCCACGCCCCACTCCTCCTTCCAGCGCGAGGCTTTTCGCAAGGCGGTCACCTCCAAGACCCTCCGGAGGTTCCTGGAGGTGTTCATGGAGACCCAGATGTTCACCGGCTTCGTCCAGGAGAGGGAGCTACGGAGGCAGGGTCTCAGAGGTAGGCTACTGGTGCCTAACCTGACGCGACAACATGCGTTGTTATTTGTTAGACACAAGTCCATCTGGGGAGCCGTCTGAAATACTTGACGGTTGATTGGATGAACCATCCATCTGTCATTGTTGTTTTCAAGTCGTCATACTTGAACCATGCCCAATGTTATTAGTACGACGCTGATTGGTAAGTTCACTTGTTTATCGGACTCAAGTATTAGAAGCTCTCAAGATTGACTCTCGCAGCAAAGTCAAACTGAAGCTCGCGAGATCACGATGGTGTTGCGTGGCTAACTGGTGCTAGTGTGGCTGACAACGCATTTGTTTTGGTCTGCAATGCTGGTGCTTAGTGACTGATCCGGTGGCAGACAAGGTCATACACTGTTCCTTTAAACAACATGGGCGCTGGATGTGAAAATGACAGTTGAATAATGAACTAAGCTGACTTGACGTTTATTGTCTGGCCATGGTAGGACTTTGGCAGGGTTGCTAGTCAGTGCTAAATGTTGAACTGTACCTTGGGTTTGTGTCTCCAGGTCTGTTTGAGGTCAGGGCTCAAGATTACCTGGACTCTCTGCCTGGGAGTGAGCAACGAGGAGTCAACAAATTCCTTAAGGGACTAGGTGAGATTCACTCTGCATTGCATCTGCCATGGAAACATGTATGTAACACAGTATGTGTTAACATGGTCCTTTTGTTTATTTTCCAGGAAACAAGATGAAATTCCGCTCCAAAAAATGACTCTTTCATTGTCATGTCACTACATTGTCTTTAAGTATGCATTCTCTCAACATGGAAGGCTCAACTTCAAAGAATGAAGATGGAGATATGTCTGGCTCCAATTCACATTGAGAGCATACCCTAAAAGACACTGACTGCTTAACGTGGGGGGCTCTGTGGAATGTTTGGGATTAGTGCCCCCACTCTCGCTAACAAGATACTGGACACATACCATCAGTGTTGTGAAGTATTCGTGTGGCTTGGACCAAATATCCATGGACACACAAGTCACCATGGAGACCAACAGATGTTGATATTTAACCGTTCAGGAGCTGTGATGTGTTGGATGAGCTTGATTTTGTACAGATTACAGTCCCTAGTGTACATTAATGTATAGCACAATCTTGTTGATTCCTCTTTCTCCCTGTGTATTTTACTACAAACTTGAGAGGCACTAATCAGACCCTTATTTTGAAAACATGTTCATGTAGACAAATTGTGTACAGTCCCAATACATTCTAAGTATTAAAAAGTGTATTTTAAATACAATAGTACAACTTCTTTGTCAACAGGAGGCTTTAAGTTAATTTATATGCTATTTAGACAAACGTAATCTCCTTTTTCACAAACAAGTTCAAAGGAAATCTGACGTTTGTAAAAGGCTTTATTGAACAGAGTCTAGCTCAGTAGATCAATCTGGTTGGCTAGGTTTGGGTACCACTATGTTAAGTGCATCACATTTGCATTTACTGTAGGTAGGCAGTGACTGCCAAGTGAGTATGTATTTCACTTTTTTATAGATTAGATGCAGAAGAACAAATATTATATGGTCAATATTAATGTCCCTCTGAAACACCACTAGGTTGACTAGGGCTGCAATGAAGCATGAATAAAGTTACTGGAATTAGAACAGTAAGTTTCTTATTATTTGAAGTACAATACTGTGAAATAAACGGGTAGATCGATCGATTGTCCACTAGAGGCCTCTGTTACCTTAATATTTAATGCTCTTGTCAGTTTCATGTTCAAAGTCAATTTTCAAAACCCAGCCGTTTATGTGTTAATAATTAAATGCTCAACCCTTACTTATCCAGGAATAGCAGTGCTTTCTATAGCATTATACAAATTATGTGTAAGGTTTAATGTGAGAAAATGCATCTGTAGGAGGCCATATCAAAACTATATTATATATGTGTGTAATTATTATAAAATTAAAAAATATGTTTAGCAATTTAGAATGAAAAAAAATTTTTTTTTATATATTGTATTAGTGATGTGTAGTCGGTGTTTTAACTAAATCAGTGGCGCGTGTCTATACTGTACAGTGGATACAGGTTAAGGTTAAAGTTAACCAGAACACTTGTTGACCATATTTCTTTCCCATTATTGATGTAAATGAGAACAATTAAAATATAAATTATAATAGGCACTTTAGTAACCGTCAAAACGCTCAACGTTTTTAATTTAACAAATAGGTACAAATTCAATATACATACCACACACAAATCATATGAAGATAAACCCATAGCATAGACCTTTGTTCCACTTCTGGCGCTTACGAATGTTCTATTATTAGCTCATAACACGGTCAGTTTGTTCCTTGTCATCCCATGTGTTTGTCCCTCCTTCGTAGGGCAATGACAATATTCTCCTGCATGTTTTCTTGATGTGATTTCCTTTCCCCCCTGGATGGGCTGTGGTTCTTTTCCTTTCGGAGCCGGAGCCCTCCCCTCTAAACCCCCTCCCTCATTACGTGTTGACCGGTCAGACCTGCCTCCCTCTCTCCCTCCGTCTTCTTCTCTGCCTTACAGGCTTCATGTCATACCACAGCTAATTCCTGAAATTCCAGCCATCATTGTGGTTCAAACAAGAAAAGGGGGCAAAAACACAGATATTCTTCAATAAATTCTTCACCAATTATTCTTCCTGCGTTCCCCGACTTTGTTCAGCGCCTGGTTACTTCTCAACAGGTAAGCTCCTCCAAGAGTGCGTCTTAAGTTGTAATGTTGAAAATGTGCATCGTGTTTGTAAAGCAATGCTTTACTAAAGTGACTTTGATATGAATCCTATACTGTTTATGATAATATTTACGCAGCTGACAAATGTTGTTTTATTATAATTTTCACTCACTGTCAAATATTACATTCTTTAAATATCTGACATTTTTGGTAAATTCCTATATTGTGGATTCCCAGCCGGAACTTTTTTTAAGGATACTTAGGCACTCAGTCAAACATTAGCTTTTCTCCGGGTAAAGTTTGCACTTGCCAACCAAATAATTAAGCGAGTGTAGCCTAGGCTTTATTAAACTGGTCAAACCAGTTTTATATCGTGCGCTTTATTCTGACAGTAAATGTGTGTGTGTGATAGCCTAGAAAGAACTAGACATTGCCATTTATTTAGTCAAAGCCGATTGCGCTTTCGTCCATGACAGGCTTGTCAGCCTATAGCATATGGACGTATAAACATCCGTTTTGTTTTGTTTTATTTTTATTAAATATCTGTAACCGTTATGATTATTTCTATAATAGGGCTTGTTTTGGCACTTAAATATGCCATTTCAAACATGACTTGGAAGACATCGTATTGCTTATTCCTAGCCTGCACCGAGCCTATCATGATTTTAGATTTACAAATCAATGTAAAAGACATAGGCAGGCTATACAAAACACAAACATCATGTAAGTTGCACATGTAAACATCATACCATTAACTTAAATGTACAATTGACATCTGTTGTTTGTGTGTGAGTGACTGACACTGTAACAAATGTTTTAAAGGATAATTTGCAGTACTGTGGTGCCAGCTAGCCAGGAATGATTGTTTTTGTTAATGTGTGCGCTTGCCATGTGTGTGTGTGTGCGGTTCCCCTGGGACAACGTAGAGGAGTGTTTATTCCTGAGGGGCAACAGGTGTAATGGCGCAGGGTCTCAGTGACAGAGGGCCAAGTTCACAACTGTCAAGGCTCTTTCCTATAGCCTGACAGGGCTGCTTTGTGTGATCCCTCACTGGTGATTCTGGCCCAACGTCCCAGACAGTTGAATGGTCGTGCCACGGTTCTAACTGAACACAATTTAGTTCATGGTGTGTATTGTAACGTTTTTGTATGTATTTACCTTTTTTATTCCTGCTCTTTGAATGAGCATGCAGTCTGCTGTCCACTGAGAGAGCAGTGATATATTTTTTATTTGCTGCTGTGCTCATCCCACATAGCGATTATTCCTCCTCCGCTCGCATGACAGGAATAATGCCTCAGATATGATTCTTGCACAACAGAGAGTTTACCCCTCCAGGCCAACTCTGTCTCTTTACAAACAGTTGTCTGCCGGCGGTGCTTCGGAGTGTGCTGTCAGTGTGTCCGTTGTGTTGCTGTGGGATTGCCACTGTGTGTTGGCTTTCTTATAGGGCTGCTATGATAATGGGTCTCTGGTTGTCAACGGTAAGTATGGGTGGGTGAATTCTGAACATTCACAACTATTTATTTATCATCTGCGGTATAAGTGTGTGTTTATGTAATGCACAATCCCCCCCCACCCCCCCCCTTCCCAGACAACCCAGTGGGGGTCCTTGTTAGAACATGTGCTCTCAGCAACAAAAACAACAAAAACATCTATAAAAACCATACCAAACCAACCCATTCCTCTTCTCACCTCTCACTCTGACTTTCCATTCGTTAGCCTGATCCCAGACTATTACCGTACTTTCAGTTTAAGCCTGAAAGTCACCAGCTTTACATTCCGGGCCCTATTAGTGAAGATTGTATTCAGTTGAGTGACCCCTTCCCTTCCCTGACCATAGACAAACAAAAAAACACACACACACTCCCACTAACGGCACCACAGCGTATAAGCAACCCCATCCCGCTGCTACCGAATGCTGCTGTAGGCGCTGAGCACCAACACAGAAGCTAAATGGCATAGCTACCTGCTGCCTCTGTGTGTGTGTGTGTGTGTGTGTGTGTGTGTGTGTGTGTGTGTGTTTGTATAGAGTTGTGTATTAGGCGAGCTGTTGGCTGCCAAACCACAGCAGCAGCTGGAGGATTATCCCGTTGAGCGGGTCCAGGGAAAAGGGGCCTGTGTGGGGGTATAGCGTGGTGAGGGTCTTTGGGTGGGTGTAGAGGGGCTTCTGCACCAGTGTAGAGAGAGAGAGAGAGAGAGAGAGAGAGAGAGAGAGAGAGAGAGAGAGAGAGAGAGAGGGGGTGCCTGTTTTAAAGGGATTAGGTCAATAAACACACCTCGACACTGACAGAGGGACTGAACAGCACACTAATGGTTTACAGCTTGCTGTGATGGAGCTTATAGCGGAGTCATTCTGTAACTACTGATTTGTTATTATGGCTGGGTTTAGGTAGGGTCAGTTCAGTTTAGCGCTTGTAGAAATGCATGAAAATCCACCTCTCTGCAGATTTCAATACAAGTTGATAAATAACTTGCAAGGTGATGTGAATGGATGTCGGCTGTTACTGAAAAAAAAATCCCCCATTTAGTAAATATAGTATATTTCCTTTATTTCAGTTAGCCTGACAGTTTACTGGAAGCAGCATGGGACATCCGTGGGTGTGTGTGTGTGTGTGTGTGTGGGGGGGTTCTCTGAGATTGTTGTTGTGAGACAGATCACTACACTGACTCACTCTGAACCTGGACAACCCCATCTATTCCATAAAACTCCTATACTGACGAACACTCATGCTTGCTTTAATAACGGACCACATTTTATTTAAAGAAATAATTAAATAGAATTGCGATATAATATATAATAAATAATATAAATATTGAAGGAAAAGCAAACAGAGAACAAGTAATAAACTATAAATGATGCTAGCCATGGGAATATCACCACCCCACCCCCCTCAATAAACACGGTATTACTGTTCCCAGAATTATTTTGCATTTCTTAATTCCTGCTCCCTATTTAAATGTATAGGTATGTTCTGTACTAATCAAACCGCTGTGTAAAAGGAGCATATTAAGACCTCCTACTGGAAGACTAACTGATAGACATTTCTGAAGGCAATATTTGTGGATACTGTAGAAGACATTCACATTTTTCACAGGAGCAATTGGAATGTTGAGTTGATCCCATTAGTTAGTAATATAAGATCTCTCCTTATCCAGACTAGCAGGAAATAAAGGCATACGGTATTTATGTTTGATAATAGACCAATAAGCAACATGCTTGCCCTTATGTGTCCAAATGCATGAGCAGGATGAGACACATGTCTCTTATCAACGCTAGGCACTATGTTTGTTTTTCATTGCCACTTCAATCTCATTTTATCATCTGAGGTGCTTTTTCCAAGTAGGGATTAATGAGTGTGGGGTCAGTATAGCCTGCCACACGCTTCACATGACTGACAGATGTACAGTTAGCTGCCAACCCATGCAGCCCATGCTGCCATCACCTGCTCCTTGTGGCCTATCTAACGACATACACATGGATACTGTAGACTTGGAATATTTATTAAATTAGTTGCAGTAGTTGTATTATAATATATAACTATTCAATGCCGGTACTCTGACCTCTGACCTTAAGACTTGCTTATAAACAGCAACGTAAATTTCAAGTCTTTCCTCCATATTCCAGTTGTAAGGTAGGCGTTCAAACTTAGTTTAATTGTGTTGAATGTGAGTTGGTAAATAACATTGACTGAAATGAATCCCAGTAGATTTTTGTCAGACATACAGATTATTTTGAAACATACTTTCTCTGTCTTCTGTAGAACCCCCCCTCCCCACTCCCTTCCACATTGTGAGACAACAAGATTCACGCCCTCAGCTCCCCTGTCCTGCTCCTCCTCCAACCCAGTGAGTCCCCTTCCCGTCCCCCCACCACGTCTGCGGAGTGGGTGCCGGCCCCCTCCCCCGGGGGCGGGAGCGAGGAGTTGGGCGAGCCGCTGGACAAGCCCCTGGAGAACGATGCGGAGGGCGTGTGGAGCCCCGACATCGAGCAGAGCTTTCAGGAAGCCCTGGCCATCTACCCCCCCTGTGGCCGCAGGAAGATCATCCTGTCAGATGAGGGCAAGATGTACGGTACGCCCACCTCGGTTGTAATGCACCCTATGGCCTATTACTGTAGGCTGTCCATACGCTGTTTGGAAGTGGCCACATACTGCCTGGCTCCTGTAGGTGTCGCTAAAATCACCTAAACTGGGAGTGTCAGATTATAGTAGTATTATACAGTAGTAGCTATGTTGTATAAATTTCATGTAACAAAAAACAGCATGTGTTTTGAGTTATATCTGATTGTGACACTTGTTAGCGGAAATACTGATGACTCATCCTGTCAATTTAATCTATACATCTGGTGGTGACATGTTGTTTTTGTTATTCCAAGAACAGCTCAGTCCCCTGACCATTTTTCCTGTCCTAAATTCCAATTTCTAACTTCCTGTTTCAATTTGCAATCCAGTGAATCTGTTCATATTTAGTTAAAATAGCCTAAATAAGGAATAGCCGGAATAAGGCAGCATATTGACAAACACAAACTTGTGTTTGTGTGAACTTCTTACATGAGCTATAAACGAGCCACTATGTGGTTGACAACCAATAGCATTCTGTCTTGCCCCGCATACACAGCTGGTCGTACAAACATGGTCTCTCATACATTTGTAACTGCTACATATGGTCAAACAAAGTGCCTTTATTTTACTTCCACATGCACGCATTCATATTTGTGCAAGTGGGTGGGAGCAAATACACACACAGACATACACACACACATACAGTCGCACCTCATACACCACATCCATCAACTCTTATCACCACTCTCTCATATTTAAGTTTCTCACCAGTCTTTTTTCCTGTCCAGCTGTCAGCTCCACATGCATATAGCATGTAATGGCATGGTGCACACACACGCACGAACACACACACACACACACACACACACACATACACGCGCACACACACACACACAGTTGTTGCTAAAGTGAGCATAACTAAATAATTATTCTGGCACATAAGGTCATAAGTGAGGTGACAACACTACCCCATGCATGTTGACCAGGTTACAGAAGTTTAATTTGAACACAGTGCAACTATATTTTGTATGTTCAATTGTTTTTAGTATTATAAGTTGCTTTTGAAAAATGCTAAATGATCCAAATAGATGTCTGGTGTTATAGTTGCTGATGAATAGTAGAGCATACATGGCAGCATTGTTTAACTACCAGTACGATAATTATTTTTGATCTTTTTGATTTATTCTGTGATTGTTTGTAGTTTTTCCTAGTTCTTAGTTTTGGTTATACATTGTTAAAAATTTAATTATAACAAGATTCCTTTTTTGCAACACTCTACTGCACTAGGATTTGCTGTTAAATTATTCAGTTATCAATGATATAGTTTACTTTTCTCTTCCAATTGCAATGGTAACTAGTGAAAATGCCATACCATAACACTTATCCCCATGTATTACCACACAGTGATCCTATGTAGCTCACAGAAAAGGCTTCAGTGCGCTGAGGTAGCACTATAGCGTGTCTCTTCTCATTGAATGTGGGGTATTCTTAACGAGGCTTAGCGAGTTCTGGGGACCTCATATACACCACAGGAGACTGTGATATGACTCTTGGTCCTGCCACATCACGCTGATAGATGCCTGGAAACAGATGGCTGGTCCAGTGTGTCCCACCGCTTGATAGTGGATCTGTCGGGTGGAAAACTGGTGGGCCTCCCCCCTCTCTCCCGGGTACGGAGGGTGCATGCGTTTATCAGACGGGGCTCTGTCATCGCCCCATCTTGTCACTGTGCCAGGAGGCGCCTTTAGCTGTTAGCTTAGCCTACCCTCCTCTCCCCCTTCTATTGCGGTCACGCCCACTCTCTGATCGACACTTAAACCCTTATAAAGCCAGTAATAATGGTGGGTGGGCGTGCTAGTGGCACATTCTATGGCATGGGGGGGGTGCTCTAGGTTGGCTGAGGTGCCCCTTCCTCTCAGCAGGGGGTCAGGGGCAGGTGATGCGCTGGCACGCCTGGAATGGCATGCCAGCGCTCTCCCCCCAACCCACCCACCAGGCCCGGGGGGGTTCAAGGCAGCTCGCCTGCAACCTGACACCAGAATGGACGTTTACCCTTTGAGGGCCTGTGGGGAGGAGGGGGGGGCTTGGGGGGTGAATAAACACCAAGGTAGGCAGGCAGCGATGTCTTGTGCTCTCGCACCTGTCGTTTGTGTGTGTGTGTGTGTGTGTGTGTGTGTGTGCGCGTGCACACAGGGCTGTGGATTTGAGGTGGCTGTCCTTGCTCGTATGTTATTGTAAAGGCACAAGCCTTCCCCGTGTGTCTGTGATTTCTCTTCAGCGTCTTTGCGTTGTAGTGAAATTCCTAAAGTGCTTTGTGACTCGTGTTATGCTCTACTCCTTCCCGTACAGAGCTGCTCTCACCTACCTCTTCCCCTGCAGTTGCACGGCCTTTCGTTTGGCAGACGCTTTTATCCAAAGAGACTTAAATATTAAGGAGCAGGTAGGGTCACTAGCCTCTAGCCTATCGGAGCTACCAGCCTGTCATGCCCCCAATTAAACTGAGCTGTGGCTGAAATGTGAGGCTCTGGGGCCACTATAAAGCAATTGAGCAGTGTAAGCTTTGATGACCTCCCCCGTATACCTCGGTCACAAACACTCCCAGCACACCATGGAAGCCCTCTCCCCGCTGCGTGGCCTGCCAGGCCTTCTGTTGACCTACAGCTGATCTCCAGGTTTAGCCCGCAGGCCTTGAGGCACACCCCAGACTGGAAGCTTGAGTGAAGTTGTTGTCGTGTCCGTGCCCTGCCCAGTTTCATCACTATTTCCAGGGTCAGCAGTGGCAAGCACAAGTGCAATCAATGCAAACCCAATCCTAGGTGTTGTCTGTATGTACTTCAACCCGAATGTCGTTTTAAATCAGATTACACAGGTTAAATTAAATATCAGCCATGTTTAAAGGCACACTGTTAACGAATAAACAAGACTACAGAATAGTTTTGCTGTTATTTTGTCTCCTCTCATTACCGAAATATGGTTTATTAGACATAACAATCCCAATCTTAAATTCTTGTGATTCTGTTTGCTAAGCACAGCATACTTCGAATTTAGTGTTGAATTCCCCTTTACAGAATGAATGCCATTCATTGCAAAACAATGTGATATTGACACTTAATTGGCAGATGGAATGCATGCATAGCCTCTCCTATCCAAATGGAATGTTTTACCCCATATTCATCGTACGTTTGCTGAATATTCTCCATGACACTTTGCTCTCATTACCACGGTAACTCTTATTACGCACGGTGTCACAGATATTTTGATGGTCTTCTGCTGGCTGGTGATCTGTCTTGCTCCTGTGGCCCGGCGCTCTGCCTTGTCTCTAAGCAAGCAGGGACAATTACTTTTCCACGTTGGTTTACACAAGCCTTGTAAGCTGGCATTAGCCGAGGGAGAGCTACCGCCTTGACGACAGACCTCAAGCTATAAAGCAAACCCAGACACTAACCTTTGCATGGAAAAAAATGTTGTTTGTTTGTTATTCTGTTGACTATTTTTCTTTTATCTTAGACCACATTTTCTCTTAGATACTGTATCTTGTATGTTTTATTCAGCCATTGCATTCACACAATTTTGATAATGTTGTTTGTTGTGTTGACGTCTAAAGTGTCACGGATAAAGTGAAACGTGTTTCCCTTGTTTGCAGAATGCATAACAGTAAATACCTATACACGGATCATACCTGTTTGACCTGTTTTCGTACAATGGTTCAGTTGAACGTTGGACCATTCAATATTTTGTTCTATTTCTAAATTCAACCCTGTTATTAATTTGATGTAAAGGCTAATGGAAAGAAATGGCTTCTTACCACCCAGGCCTAAACTTTCACAGTTAAGTGAGACATTCACAAGCAACTCTGGCCTTGTTAACTTTTGTCAAAGTGCCTCAATGGCTGATGGAATTTTCTGCTTTCTGCTTTTAGGCATTCAGCTTGAAACAGCTTTCAATCAGCCATCGGGGTTTCAATGTCTCTCTCATAGAAACTCCTGCGGGACACATGCTAATCAAACCAGCAATCTTCCAGACAGACAATTGGGGATACAACTCTCGTAGGTCATCCTAGTTATTCCGTAATCTTAGACGAGGATACACACTTAAGGCATCAGATACTGTAATTGATGATGCATTTTCAGCTATCTAGCTAGACACTTAGCATTGCATGCTAAGTGTCTAGCTAGCCTGATGCCACATGCCAGAGTCACTACTGGGGGACAGCTAAGAAGACTCCCTAAGATGTTTGGGAAAGGCTGTAGGAGTCACAAATATGGATTCATGACTCTTACCTTCCAGTCGTAACTCTATAGCCCAGAAACTGACCTTAAAGCTGGCATGTGATTGGATGTTGCCAGGAGACCCCCTCAGCTAATATAGTCATAGGAAGCTAGGCATCTTTATCAAACATGGTCTATGTAGCTCATCACAACTTACATTGGTTTGAACCTGAAATTGTGAAGACAGTTATAGGATATGACTGACAGATGATTGGACACATTGACAGATGATGGGACACATTTTTGGGTGGGAAATATACAAGAGTGATATGTACTGTAGGCAACCAGAGCCTGGGATTTCCATTAGCAACCAACTTGTAGCTACAAAGTGTCGGTCGATGAGCGAATTGCATTATGCAATATATGGCACTTTATGAAGCTCACACACTTTGGTGAAGTAAGCCATTTGAATTAATTTGTATGCACCTCACTTTTTTGTGCGTGTGACTGTTGCTACGTTTGCATGCACACAATATTGAAAATGACAATAATCCTACGAAGCTGTTTACATGCCTGCTTAAAATGAATATTCCACTAGCATGTTAGTTTACATGCTGCAGCTGAGTTATACGTTTGTGTGTGCGTGCGCATGTGTGCAGCACATTGCTCATACATAGAAACTGTAGTATGACCAAAGAAACAAAAGATGTTCTCTTTGATATTTTTTACACCTTAATAAAATAAAAAATGTAAAGTTGTCACTCATAATCTGGTTTACTTAATTTTCTCAGCACAGTGGAAAAATCAAAAGTTCAGGCATTTGCTATAACATTATACTGTACACAGTATAACGTATAAAGAAAATGTATCAAACCTCAACCATTTCTGTTTTTTAAATTGCTAAAGCCATAGTGGGGGATATGATGCTTCATTGTCTTGTACGTGGTAGAAATTAATTACGTTTAATTTTTAACCAGGCAGCATACATGGCCTTCATTAGGACAAAGCAGTGCTTTCTCACCTAGAATAGGAAAAGTTAAAGTACAAAATATGTCCACATTCAGACTGAACCAAGCCTTCACACACAGGTTTCCTAATGACTGCTGTTTAATTATTATGATTATTAATACATACATTAAATGGTATATTTTCCATTAATAATAAGAGTTTATTGTTCTACACCAGGGCTCACAGAGCACACAGCTATATGTACGTACAAAGGAACGGGTATACGTGAGAGTAGGCTAGTGTGAAACAAGAAATATGGGCTTGATATGGTGTATACTAGTACTACAAAGAAACAGATTCACGACTGAGTATTCAGTATAGTAGGCGTGTTAATGGGGTGTACAGAAGGTGAATTAACTCAGGCTAATGAAACATACATACTGTACATACATACATACATATAAAATAAACTAGAAAGGAAAACAAAGACCTCACACCATATCCCACTTGTTGGGAATAACATGAATTGCATAATTTTCTACACAACTTGACTCATTGCTGCATGCTCTTCAGCTTGACAGGGTCTGCAGACTGTAGCAGGGTGTAGCCAGGACGTGGATGTAGCAGACTGTGGCTAGCGGCCTGTAGCAGATCGTATACTGTAGCAGACTGTAGACTGTAGCCAGACTGTATCTGACTGTAGACTGTAGCAGACTGTAGACTGTAGACTGTAGCCAGACTGTAGACTGTAGCCAGACTGTATCAAACTGTAACCAGACTGTAGCTAGCGGACTGTATACCTTTGCTAAAAAATCCATCATAAACCAGCATGAATTCCATGGTGGTCCAGGCTGGTTCATACTGGTTAGTGCTGGTGTAGTGCAGGTCCAGGCTGGTTCATACTGGTTAGTGCTGGTGTAGTGCAGGTCCAGGCTGGTTCATACTGGTTAGTGCTGGGGTAGTGCTGGTCTAGCTGGTATACCAGCACACCAGCAACCAGCATGGGGATGCTGATACACCAGCAAACAGCACGGGATGCCGGGGCACCAGCAAACCAGCATTCCATGCTAGTTCCAGCATGCAAAACACACCTTATGCTGGTGACCAGCAATTCTGGATTCTTTAGCAGGGTAGCAGAGTGTAGCCACTGTCTCAGACTGCAGCAGACTATATCAGACTGTATCGCAGAGGAAATCACACCCAACCAAGACATTCCTCCAGCCTAAATGTGACCTTTGTTCTGTGGAGCAGACATTGTGGGATGCATCTGCTGCTGGGACAGAATGCATGGCTTGCAGATGTTTGTTAGCATAGACAGGCATCTTACACACACACACACACAAGCACACACACAACAAGCATGCACACAAACACATACTGTACATAAACACTGCACATAGACACACAGTCACACGCACAAACAAGTAAAGTGTAGTAAAGAGTTCTGGAAAACCTCACAAAGTGCCATACTGTATAATGCAATTTGCTCATGCCCAACACTTTGTAGCTACAAGTTAGTTAATAATGGAAATTACATTATGTTTGCCTACAGTATATATCACTGTATCAATGTATATTTCCCACCCAAAATGTGTCCGATCATCTGTCAATCAACGGTATCATAGATTCCATTGGTTCCATTGGTCGCCTCAATCGCGTTGCCTTAAAGTTGAGATTCGTTTAATTCAGTGTCCTGATTTTTCAACTGTGTTCTTTCATGGTTTTATGCACAACATAGCGCTACAATGGCAACTGGACAGACAAACAGACACAAACATATGTCAATCCCAGTAGCAGATGGAAGACCCTGATGTTGACCAGTCAGCGTTTAGGAATGTAACTGCAGGCTTGAGATGGAAACAGAAGGAGAGGTTGGGTCAGGCCAGGCCAGTATCCACAGGCCCCACCTTCATGTGACAGCCAGTCCCCTAACCCCCATAACCTCTGCCTGACCTCTAATAGTACAGTGGAGGGATTTATTCTCAGGCTGTAAATGCTGTGGATATAGGTATACATGTGTGTTTTTTTTACATATTATGTAATTTGTATTCCGTACAATTTAGCAGCAGGTATTCTGACTTGTGCAGTCCGAGTCTCTCCATGCAACCCTATTCCTTGGCATCTGGACTGTACAGGTGACGTGGTCAGTCACTTTCTTTGCCCCGGAGAACTATCTCCAGAATCATGTTTCCACGAGACGAGCCCTTGACGGCAGGCCGTGTGATAAACCCCATCTGACTGTGGGGCAGCGAGAGAAGGTGGAATGTTCCTGGTGACTTTCCTTGGCCGGCGCAACGACTCTGTCGGTCCCGCCCAACACTATGACCTCATTGCTGTGTGACTGAGTGGCTTCTCTAAACTCACATGGGTGTAGGAGGAGTATTTTGGATGGACCCTGCACCCCTCCCCCAACCACTGCCACCCTAGGACGGGCAGGGCAACTGATACAAGCACATATAACTGTGGTCTCAACAGCCCAGTAATAATGAAGTTGTTTAATATTTACATTACAACATACTGAGCTACATTTGAATGGGTATATGACCGTATTGGGACATGTTGTAGCAGATTGACAGTAGTTTGCTGAGTCAAAGATGCTTTTTTTTTTTTTTACTGAATTATACAAAGACATAACAGTCCTTATGCTTAATTTTAATCTTTAAACTTTAAAAAGCTAAGTTTACCCTTAATGATTTATGATATTCACCACAGTGAATACATGTTATCCATAAATTCTTAATTTTCAAAAATGTGTACTGTAACCTTCAAACTTTATCTTTTAAGTAAGGCTATATTTTTCCCCAAAAGAAAACTTAACTGACATTGCATTTGATTCATCAGCAAGGTCATTTTCTGGTACTTTAACATACCTTATTGGAGACACTAATGTTCATTCGAAGCACTCCAAAAACACAAACTGTAACTCGCTGGTGGAACACGAGTGAATCTCTACGTACAGCTAATGCTCATTCGAGGTCAAGTACTGAAAGGACAGGCTGAGCTGTCTGTTCGTCTTTTCAAAACTATGATTACGAGGAAACTTTTTATTTAATCCTTGGGGGATTAAAGGAATATGCATTTAGGGATTCAAACAATCAGCAACCTCTCCATAAATGCAGAACGCTTGAGGAACTCCAGCCCAAAATGAAAATAAGATTGTGACAGAATGAATGGCATGACTAGCTACTCTGTGTGTGTGTGTGTGTGTGTGTGTGTGTGTGTGCACATGTGTGTGTGTGTGTGTGTGTGTGTGTGTGTGTGTGTGTGTGTGTGTGCGCGCGCGCGTGTGTGTGTGTACCTGTGTAAGCGTACTGTATATGTGTATAAACTAATGTAGATGGCAACTGAGAGAGAGAATGTTTACAAAAGCCTGGTACAATGGCAGGTCTATAGCGTGTATGTGTGTTGGACTGTGTAGACAGCTGAGGACTGAAACTTTGCCCACATAAGCCACCTATTGTCCCTCCCTAGCTCTTCCAATACATATGTTTACACAAATATAATGGATAATATGTAATTTTATGAAACATAAAAAGGTATTTGTCACGACTCTATTTTAACCACTCAAACCTATAAACCTTTTATTTTTTTATTTACACTTTTGCACTCAAGGTTACTAATATAACTAAATATTAAGATGCTCCTTACACAAAAAAATCTGCTGGTATTATATGTAGAAATAAATATGTAATTAAGTTAACGATTTGCCTCATCAGATGACAGAGCAATATAACCTATAAACATTTTAAAGGCACATAACGTAACAACTTGATTGGCTGCCTGGCTCTCAAAGGGGCATCGCCTATTGCTGCTGCTTAGGGGCATTTGATTGGTGGGCTAGCGTACTGTAGTGTTGGGAGGTCTGACCCAAGCATCACTGTGTGTGTGTGTGTGGGGGTGGGGGGTTGGATGTGATGGGGGTTGTGTGTTAATTCACAGGGAGATGTGGTGCTGAGAGAGATGGTCGTGTTTAAGAGGTTTTGCAAAGATGACCCCTGGACGTCTCTGTGTGTGTGTGTGTGTGTGTGTGTGTGTGTGTGCGCGTGTGCGTGCGCGCGCATGTGTGTGTGTGTGTGAAAAAGAAGACCTCTGTGTATTACTGGGGTGTGTACATAGTGGATCTTTGTTTTCTACAGTGGTGTGTAGTATGTGCTGTATATATTCATTATATCATATGTGCATGATGCAATACAGGCCGAGGATATATGAATAGATAATGCAGGTTTAGAGATTTAATAAGATGTACAGTAATAATAATAATTCTTGTAAGTCCCATATCTATGCTTGTCCACGTTTGTGTGCGTGCGTGCATGCGTGTGTGCGTGTGTGCGCGTGTGTGTGTGAGTGCGTGTGTGTGTGTGCGTGCATGTGTGTCCCACCCACTGGCCAGTAAGAGGAGATTCAGGCTGGGGGAACGAGCCTAAGATTTACTGCAGGTGTAAAGGCATATTCTATAAACATTGACTCACACCAGCTGCCTGTGGACCTGCCCCCCCTATCCTCCCTCCACCCTCCACCCCCCCAACCCCCCACCCCCCGCCCTCAACCTTCTCCACCACCACCCTCCCCTCTCCGCCATTGGCCTATAGCTCGGGATCGCATGGCCACACCTGCTCCACCAATGTGACCTGTCTGTCAGCAGTGCTGGCATACACACACACACTTCCTATAGTTGTCACACACACACACACACACACACACACACACACACACACACCTATATGCTTACTGGCAGCCTGGCTGCTGATATGATGACAGCAGCCCTCACGACTGTACAAATGTGTTCCGTGCGTGCTTGTGCCTTTAGGTGCATTAACATAGGCGTGGATTTACAGTAGGCCGTTAGCGTAGTCAGCTGCTGCTGAACCGGCGTACACCATCATCAAATGTTGAACCACGGCCATTTACACTAAGGCTTGCATTGTACACTTGTGGAATCACTACAGTAACACCACAGTCATTTCATGTTGGGGAAACATTTCTTAAATGAGGGTAATGTGTTTTTTTCCCAATTTAAATGTTGCAATATGACATCTGTATTCTCGCAGGACGGAATGAGCTGATAGCGAGATACATCAAGCTCCGCACGGGAAAGACACGGACCAGGAAGCAGGTGAGTTCCCAGTGTGATATGCATCATTAAGGTTTATATAGTGTTTATTTAGTTTGGGAAAGTCTTTTGTGCCTATTTAAACAGCAGAACTGCTTGGAATTCATTGTCTTGCTAAATACACTATAAGAGGGATTCTGCTTATGGCAATACACCAAGGTATACCCTTCAACAGACAACAACATTAACGACTGCTCTTGCAGGTTAGATGTACATGTATGATTTACAGCAAAACCACATTATGACATTGATAGCCATTCCTGCTGTATTGTCATAGCTTTGCATGACGGCTGTGTGTCTGTCTGTGTCATCTAGGTATCCAGTCATATCCAGGTGCTGGCCCGGCGGAAAGCCCGGGAAATTCAAGTGAAGCTCAAGGTATGCCACGTGAGTCATACTTCCATTTACGCACTTTACACTAACATCTGTTCCTTATCCTCGTCCAAATTCAATGACAACTTACCTTTGTAAAATTTTGTCCTTTCCAATACAATTAAGGTTCTCAAAGTGTTCCTTCTTTTTTGAAGTTGATTATTATGATTTTATGATACGTTTTACTTATTTCAAATAAACAAAATACTGTAATATACTGTCAAGTACTGTGTAAACCACTTCTAATAATAACTAATAATAAGATAATTTGTTATCACATTTTATAAATAGTCAAATTTAACAATTCTGATATTATAACAACATTACTATTTTTATCAGATTCCAATGAGTAAAAAATATTCCATAAATATTAGGCGATAAAATAAACTTTCATGCTCTACTACAGTATGTCATCATAAGGATTATAGATAAAAGACTAAAAACCTATAACCCTAACATAATCTAACCCAAACACTAACACTTAGGTAAGGTACCACTTTACCCATAAGGAAATCCTAATTAAATTAAATACATGTAATTTAATTAGTCCCCCTTGTACCGTGTGGATACATTTTGTGCTCACTATAAAATATATTGATAATTGTGAAATAAATGTCTGTGGTTTAAGGCACTTTTACAGCTGGTTCTAGCCTTCAAACATGCCTGTGTGTGTGAGTGTGTGCATGTGTGTGTGTGTGTGTGTGTCTGTGTTTTAACAGAGACACTGGGGCTTGAGAGCATTATTTTCCATTTGAAATTGTTAGAATCAACAAACAACTATTCTTAAAAATGCATTTAATCAGACACTGAATGCAGGGTCTGAATAAAGTTTAGTATTTGTCTACATGTTGACGGACCCTACTAATGCAATTTAAATTCAATATTAATCCCCTCGCTCTTCACGTCATCATTATGAGTTTAAATATATGATATATTCATTTATGTACAGACAGATATTTTTCATCACTATTCCGATGGAAATGTACTGTATATCTGATCACATTCCAGTATTCAAATACTGTCAAATTACATTTTCATCTCAAATGTACAGTACATTATATGACTATTTTGACAAAAATAGTTATTCACCTACTTAAGATTTATATTTTTAACTATTTTCACATGTCACCATTTTAACAAACATCTGTCTGATAACATTCTGATATTCGTCTAAATACTGACTAATCCCAGTTCCACTCATCTTCAGTGAGACCAAAAAAATACTAACTTTATACAGTATATTCATCAGAATTTATAGATTTCGATTTTAAGCGAAATCACTTTTTCTTTGTAATATTGCTATTGTTAGTATTAGTTATTGTTAGCATTAGTTATTGTTAGTATTTATTTTCGTCACATTACGTACGTCTCACAGGCGTCACCATTTGACGATGATCAATGAGACCATGTTGCAATAAAAAAGAAGCTCACATGATCCTCATGCACATCCACACAACCACAACGTTAAGACACACATTCACAGACAGGGCCGCAGCTCTGTCCGTCCGTCACCCTGGATGGCAGCCACCAGAGCTCAGCTGGCTGGGCTCGGCAGTGGCCACAGGGTGGCTCCTTCTGACAGGCCTTTTTAAAGTGGTCTTTGGTGTAACTGAGAGGCCTGCCCCATGGACCCTGCTATATGTCAACTATGTCCTCATGTTGGCCAGTTCTGAGAGGAAGAATGCACCGTGTGGTCGTGCCTCTACAGCATTGGAGCTGGCCGGTGAGGACACATAGTGTCTCCATGGAGAGGAAAATGCTGAGGTTGGAAAGTCAAAGACAAATGGGACTCGCTTTACCGGAGATAGAGACTATACCTATTAGGCTGGTGTGCAAAACCTTTTGTTAAAATCAACAGTAGTCAATATCAACGTATTAACATGTCTGCTGGCCCTGTCTCCAGTATGACCTCTAACAGAGGCTAGTTGTCAACACAGTCTACTTGCCAAGGCAATAAACCTAACTCTTCACCCAAAGGCCCTTGGCTGCAATATAAGCTCTGCCTTACTAAGCCTGGCTGGCAAACACATCGGTGATGCAAGTTGGCTTCAGGCCGACATTTGCTGTTTTGTCCCTTTACTTGTGTTACTAATGGGACACTGACTTAAATGGAGTGTTAGGAGACCTGTCTGACTGTCTGTCTGTCTGTCTGTCTGTCTGTCTGTCTCTCTGTCTGTAGGACCAGGCTGCCAAAGACAAAGCCCTTCAGAGTATGGCTACAATGTCCTCAGCCCAGATAATCTCGGCCACGGCCTTCCAGAACAAGATGGCTCTCCAGGGTCTGTCTAGACAAGCCTACCCCACTGCTGGTGGCGTGAGTCTACCTTTTAACCTCTTCCGATCCTCCCCGCGGGCGCTCCCCCCCAACTCTTCAAGTGAAGCTTGTTTGTTAATATACATGTATGGTTGCTATTATTACACACATCTGGATCTCCAAGACTCGGGTATCAATACAATCTAACAAGCAGTGCCCAAATTATACTATTTTTCAAAGTCAACCCGTTTAAAACCCATATTGCATATTTGCGTGTGCAAATATCCCTTGTGCACGTTGACACGCACGTACATAGCAATCTTTTTTTTATGTCAGGCAAGATAACAGCATACACCATCGGAAAGAGCGCACTCATGTTGGTCTAGGCATAGACCAACCTCTGCTTCCAAATAGCAGCACGATGGCAACAACATCGCAACACAAATTACAAATGTTAAATTAGAAACAACACACTTCGCCTTACCTGTGATGTGTTAGTTGAAAAAGCTTGCCTTGGATTGACCCAAAATCTTTTCAAAACGATATTCCATTAACACAATTATTCTAAGAACGTTATACTGATCGTCCATTTTGAATAAATCCCCTCGTTTTTGGAGGGGATACATTTGGGGCTGTAGTTCTATTAGCATCTTACAGATATACGAAAGACTACACTGAATCTAAAACTACACTTGCCTTCTTTCCAGGGTTCAAAGGTACATTTGAAGAGGTCATATGTCAAATTTGGCCAATCACAGCTTGAGATTTCTAGCAACCATTTAAAGTTACGTCATTGTTCGTACGACAAAGTATTCAATTATATCAATAATATTATGTCAGGCGAAAATGAAAATAATATAAATTTCTGCTGATATTGAGTTGTTCCATCATGGACACCTTGAGGTCATTAAGGATTTAATGTTCTTGTTTGCAATACATTATTTTAATCATTCAGTATTCCAGGTATTGTTCAATTTTGATAATCACAAATCTTTTTGAATAACATAATTATATCACTACCCCTCTAACGCACAACACGGGTAAATTATTACCTGTATTAATTTTATATGGTAGTTCATGCATGGCTGATTAGTTTAAAAAAAATCTATTTATGGAATAATTTAATATTCCATGTAGGCTAAAGATCTTGTTTTTGATTACCACAACATTAGCTTTTATATAGCTTATACACATTACCCATGTAGTATTGTATGAGTGATTTGGACCATGATTTGTTGTCACAATACCATATGCATCGAGTATCATTGATACTATCTACAAACACTAATATACACATGCTGTATCAAATTCACCATAGTTAACTACACTACAGTTACATGTATTACATGTATTACATGCATTCACATATCAGTGATGTGTGACAATGTGACAAATAAACATATTTCAAATAATAAATGTAATACTGTTTGGTCCAAATCACTGCTAAAATAATCCATAATTGATCCATGTTGTGCATTAGAAAGGACTGAGAAACTTGAACAAAGAGTTACACAACTGTGTGTACACGAGTGTACCACACGCAATTGAGAACCACAGATTGAGAACAGTGCTATCTTACAAACTGGTTGCTCTATATCAAACCAAAACAAGAAGGTTTTTGAAATGATGGTTACAAATCAAGAAATGTATCTATAAGTTTTCGGAATGGCCTTCTCATAGACTGACTGGTGACTGTGGCAAGAAATGAATAATGCTCAACAATCACTAACAGGAAATGTTGCAGTTTGAAATACAGAATGAGGTGTATCCTTTTGCTATTTGACCTTGCTGAATCATGTGTCACAGAACAAAGAGAAAGAAGAACAGAACTAAAAACTGCACTTCTGACACTGACATGACATTATGTTATAATATATGTATGTGTTTTTCTCTTTTTCCTTATTCTCAGTTCTGGCACGGGCCACTTCCAGGACAGCCCGGGGGTCCTGAGGAGTAAGTTGACATTTCATCGTCTTCCCGTCATGTCAGCATTGAGCTGTATTTTTAAACAGGGTCAGGTTTGGTACATACAGTACTGCATGTGCCATAGGCATCGCTGAAACTAGAGTCAATGTTCTGATTTGATCAAAAGGTTGTTGCCATTAGCTGGAGCTGTCTGACATAATGTCAGTGACATTTAACATGCCTTCCTGTTTATTCACCTGCTGTACTGCTGCATCTTGAGAGGCTAGCTGCTCCAATTAGTATGTGAGACAGGGTCACGGGGTCGACAGTCGGTGTAACGTATCTCTTCCTGCCTCTCCTGCTGTGTCCCCAGCATTAAGCCCTTCTCCCAGCAGAGTTACGCCATGCAAGCGTCAGGCCCGGCCCCAATAACAGGTGGAGTGATGAGACGGCGTCGCTAGCCACATCCTAAAGATAATACCAAAGCTAGCGTCTAACGACATGTTCCCCCTCCATGTTTGTTTATCCCTATGCACACATGCACTCTGCCGCTCAGGTTACGAGAGCACAGCAGGGCTATCCATGGCACCTGGTGCCCCCCCCTGGCAGGGTAGGAGTATTGCCAGCTCCAAGCTCCACATGCTGGAGTTCTCCGCCTTTCTGGAGCAACCTCAGGACCCTGAAACTGTGAGTAGACATGCGAGAGAACCACACTGGATCCCTCACTCGCCTGGGTTCGTAAATTAGATGCTCGGGTCACCACTGTTATTGTCCACACACGAATACATCACATCACATCACATGAATACATCACATCACGTGACTACATAATATCACATAACGTGAATACATCACATGAATACAGCACATCACATGAATACATCACATGACATGAATACAGCACATCACATGAATACATCACATCACATGACATAAATACAGAACATCACATCACATGAATACATCACATGAATACAACACATCACATCACATGAATACATCACATCACATGAATACATCACATGACATGAATACAGCACATCACATGAATACATCACATCACATCACATGAATACATCACATCACATGAATACAACACATCACATCACATGAATACATCACATCACATGAATACATCACATGACATGAATACAGC
>JAODUE010012211.1:0-25003 GCA_027564755.1 Amblyopsis hoosieri | reverse complement strand
ACATCACATGAATACATCACATCACATGAATACATCACATCACATCACATGAATACATCACATCACATGAATACATCACATCACATGGATACATCACATCACATAAATACATCACATCACATCACATCACATAAATACATCACAATCACATGGATACATCACATCACATAAATACATCACATCACATGGATACATCACATCACATGGATACATCACATCACATCACATGAATACACATCACATGAATACATCACATCACATAAATACATCACATCACATCACATGGATACATCACATCACATAAATACATCACATCACATCACATAAATACATCACATCACATCACATGAATACAGCACATCACATGAATACATCACATCACATAAATACATCACATGGATACATCACATCACATAAATACATCACATCACATCACATCACATGAATACAGCACATTCAGTTTGCTGAGTCATCTCCCACCTAACTTGGCTATACTGAGGGAGTGGACACTGGAAACAGTACATCTCATTACTTTATGTTGCCAATGGTGAGTGTATTGTTATGCACCCAAACAAAATAGCAATACCAATTTATTTGACTACATTTCTAATTTAAAATTAAACATTTAAATTGGGTTCAAAAGAATGTGTATCTACCTAATGGAGTGATAAGAGTTCTGTGCCATTTGCATGCAATTCATTTCTGATGACATTTGGTGTCAGGTGTTTAACAGTGTGTTTACCACCCTGAATATAAATATGAATGGAGGAAACAATGCTTGTAATGAGTGCGATTTAGCCAACTGGATGGTTAGAATCATAACCCAGTCTCCACCCCCACTGTCTCCCCAGTTCAACAAACACCTGTTTGTACACATTGGCCAGTCCAACCCTAGCTACAGTGACCCCTATCTGGAGGCAGTGGACATCAGGCAGATCTACGACAAGTTCCCAGAGAAGAAGGGAGGGCTGAAGGAACTGTTTGACAAAGGGCCGCACAATGCTTTCTTCTTAGTCAAGTTCTGGGTGAGGTGCTTTTCTTTCTGGAGGAATCCCACTTCTCTTCTTTTTGAGTTCACACACTCCTTCAGGCACACTACATTTACGGTAGCTTAGTTAAAAGTCCTGTGTGGTTTCATTCCACCTTGTTTATACTTTTCTATTTCAGTATATTCCATTTTGTTGCATTTAGTTTATTTATATTTTTCTTTTTATAATTTCTGGCATTCATTTAAAATGCAACAATAATGCATTTGAATTCATTTCCATGATTCCATGATTCCATAAGTCAGTCCAGAGCTGATGTTGCTGCTGTGTTTTAAAGAGCATATATTTGTCCTTATCACTCACAAGGTATTATTATTGTTGCACTGAAGCATCTGTTGACTGTCAGTGGCCTGGTGTTTGCTTACCTTAAGAATCATGGTGGAGGGAATATGGACGCTTAAGAGATAAAATCAATGAACACGTTAAAGTCATTCATCTAAATTCAGTATGGTTTACCTGCTGTCACTGAGGGATTTAATATTATGAATGTTTTTATTTTTATTTGTTTTTATTTATTAAGTCCTTAAATATTCTCTTTGCGTGAATGCATGTCTGTTTGTGATTTTATGTGTATGTGTGAATACTATTGGATTGTGTTTGCTCATTTGAGTGATGTTTGCGTGTGTGTGTGTGTGTGTGTGTGTGTGTGCGTGTGTGTGCGTGTGATGGCAGCCTTCAGGAGAGTGGCAGGGCTGATCTTTCACTGAGGAAATGTGAACCCAGGCACCTGTCCTGTCGCTATTAGGCTGAGCCTGGCCCACATGCAACTCACCTATTTATAGATACCCCTCCACACACACACACACACATGCACACACACACACACACACACACACACACACACACACACACACACACACACTCACTGTGGGCTCAGTTGGAAGAGTTTTAAAAGTGAAATGGTTAAGTCACTATGAGGAAAGAGAGAGAGAGGCTGCTTGTGGTGTGGGGGGATATTTCCACAATAAAAAAAAAACATATGTATTTTGGGGATGTCTTGCATCAGGGAGATGACATGGTGTAATGAGATGAGGCCACTTTGTCCATCTACCCTGAAGGGCTAGCCTCATTTGAATTAAGGACAGGACCTGTTGTATGTGTGCCACGCCATGTGTGATGCCATTCTGTCCACAGTACATACACCTTGAATTATTCTGGGCCTGTGTGAACCCTCACTGTGAGCAGGCCCTTATGAATGGAGGTAAACCAAGCATTTCCCAGTTTAGGTCAGCGTGTAGGTCAAGTGACGACATTGAAACAGCTGCAGAGGGCTAACTTAAAGTACTGTATATGCAGTGTTTACACCTGCCTAACCTCTCTAGTGGACCAACTGCCACTGTTTGACTTCTAGGCCCAAGGTGATACAAACAGCAGGCTGTATGAATGTGGACATGAAGAAAGAGATTGTATCTGTAACCCTGACATTGTTTCCACCATTCCACCCATGCAATTGGAAGGGAAGGCAACCCTAAACTCAAACCCTTGGCCCTGCTTACCCCGGTGGGTTGTTTCCATCTTGGCATTCCTCGGCCCGGAGACATTTGCGTGACATTCAAACACTCAAAGCGGCCGCCTGCCTCCCGGACCCCCCACCCCCGGCTGGCCTTGTATCGGAGGCATCAGCCCTGTCACATGGTCACCACGGAGACATGATTTATTGTGGAGGGATAAAAGACACCGCACTGGAAGCAGTCATCCCCTGGCATTTAGTGTGGGGTGAGGCAACAGGAGAGAAAGAACAGCCTGCCCATACAGTATTTATCACCACGATGGAGACAGACAGACAGACAGACAGACAGACAGACTGAAGGAGAAAGCTACACTTGACTGCATATTGTACTGTACACATACAGTATATAAAGAGAGAGAGAGAGTTGTGGGGGGAAAGATTAATGTATTCAACACGTAGCTTCTTTGTAGAGGGAAAACAAGTCTGTCCGTCCAGCGGCAATTCATTTTTTTCTGAGGGGGGGGGTGTCCATTCTTCAGGCATCCATAACAAAACACAGAAATGCTACAGAGCAGCTGGGCATTTCAGCAGAACAGCAGAGAGAGGATGCTGCTCGCAGCCACACAGATAAGGGAAATTAAATCCACGGCACATTTGAAAATATGATATGATACGATAACCTTATTTAGGCCATCTTAATGGAGGGGAGCGGCCTGTTTGATGTTACCGCGGCGACATAGTCATCTGGCAGGTCATGACTCCGGGGTGCCCTGAGGCGGTGGTTGGTATGGCAACGGTGACAGGCGGCTGGCCCACCTCTAAAGCTATGGCATTCTAGATCGAATTTCCTGCAAGCCCCCTCCTTTGTCCACCGGCTGGCCTGCCCCAGCGCACTACCCCCCCCCCCCCTCCTTCCCCGACAGCACACCACAGCGCCTATGGCCCTGTCCTAACGAATTGTGTTGTGCCTTTGAAGTGCTGGGGGAATCCGATTTGAGGCAGCCCTGCTAAATTGTTACACAGCCAGCCAGGGCCGGCATGATCTAATCATGCAATTGTGCACCGTTGATTGTAATTGGATGAATTCCCTCGCAGGCCGTTAGGGAGGCAGGGAGCGGCGGTTCGGGGTGGGTCACTGGGCCCAGGGGATGAAGACAAATAAAGGAATTAGAGGCGCGGGGGATGAAGATGAAGAGGGTGGTGAAGAGATGAGGGGAGGCTAAGTGTTGTCTGGATGGCCCATTAGGAGACTCGGGTCCGGGGGGATATGGTGAAGCCGCACAGCTGTCAGGGTGAAGGAAATGGCACCGCAGCCTGATCTGAGATCAGATTATACCAGCCTCAGTTCACACACAAACTATATGGTGCATCAGAACTAGTTGAAGCAGCATCCACCTAATGATGCACGCATGCATGCACACCATAGATGCACACACGTGCACTAACGCACGCACGCGCACACACACACACGCGTGCATTCAAACGCACGCGCATACAGTATGTACATACACACGCGCACGCACACATACAGTACGCAGGCAAACATACACACAGGCACGCATGCACACGCACACACACACACACACACACACACGCGCGCACACGCACACGCGCACACACACACACACACACACATACACACACACACACACACACACACACACACGTCTTTAGAATGCTAGGGCTGGATTGGCAGCCAATCACCGGGTTCACCAATGGCTGCTGCTCGGCTTTACACACAATCATTCGTATATAGTCCTTGTTGAGCCATCATACTATTTTAATTCTGTCTCCATCTAACGTCTGAGAATAAGATAAGACCCCTTCATCTTAAGCACATGTCTCAAGGGCTTTGTATAGGAACTATTATAATACCAGAGAGAATAAATGTACCACGTTCTATATGATATTCCCATGGAACTACAAGTATGGCTAAACTTGCTGCAGTTAGACCAGCACTCAGCCAATCCCGGCTCTTTTCATCGAGGTGGATGGACAGACTTACAGTGCTCTTTGTCGCTCCCGTCCAGGCCGACCTAAGTGTGAACCTGCAAGATGACAGCAGCTTCTTTTACGGTGTTTCCAGTCAATACGAGAGCCCAGAGAACATGATCATCACATCTTCGACCAAGGTGTGCTCCTTTGGCAAGCAGGTGGTGGAAAAGGTGGAGGTGAGTGTGAGACAATGTTTAGAGATATAGTGCAGCTTGAGTTTCACATTGAACACACAGGAGAATAGAAGAAACCCACGAAATCTATTTTAAATTACCAAAAGACTATGAGCTGAATATTCATGTTTTCTTTGAGTTTGTACATTCTTGTTTCAGCCGATAAACTTCTAAATTTAAAAACAACATCAACATACTGTAAAATAATGGTCTATTGTTAAGATGCTTTTCTTTGACCTTAGACCATAAACTTAAAACTAAAAGGGTAACCAGAGGACATGAGCTATGATGACCATGATGTTTATGAACATCATTATCTCTTAAAAAGTGAGTAGTTTGGCATAGATTCCGATCTGGGTTGAGGGTTGTTTTTTCTGTTATGAATCACTAGCCTCTTTGGTATGACTCACTATTCTCCTTCCCGTTAACTAGCCACAATGCTAGCCCTGCACCCACCCAACCCTGATGAATTGTACAATATAAACACACACACATCTCAAGGTACAGCCATCTTTCACAAGACACTGCATACTTATTTTTAACTGCTTAATTGTTTGATTATGGTTGTCCCTAGAAATGTGTTCATTGTCAGATCTGGTATTATGCAGCATAAATTATATTTGATTACATTATCACATAGATGTGCCCCAATGTAATACATTAATTCTTAACTGCAATGTGAATTGCTCGTTTAACATAATCTGTTGTGATACACAGTATGTCCTGTGTTGCGATAGGCCAGACTGTGTTGTGATACTACAATGTGTCTTTGTTTAGACGGAATATGCGCGGTTCGAGAATGGTCGCTACGTGTTCAGGATCCACCGGTCACCACTGTGTGAATACATGATCAACTTCATCCACAAACTGAAACACTTGCCGGAAAAGTACATGATGAACAGCGTACTGGAAAACTTCACCATCCTACAGGTACACACACACGCGCACACGCACACGCACGCACACACACACACACACACACACACACACCTGAGCATGGACATGCAATTAAGGGAACTTTGTTTATTCATGTATGCTTTTGTTTTTATTGAACTGACCTGTGACATAAACACAATTTCACTCACAATCATTTCACAATAATGTTTTGAATTAATAAAAAAATAAATAAAAAAAATATCCCAGTTAAACTGTTCCCCGCAGTAGCTTTCTGATGTAGCTAAACTTTTCTGAATGAGCTGTGCACTCTAGACGAGGCTGCGAGCTTGTGAATTTAATGGACAGTGTTGCCACGGTAACAGAGTGGTCCTCAACACCAGGGTTCAAAGACACTGGTGTGCCCTTCCACCGGCGTCTGCATTCCTGCTGACCAGTACACAATGACCATATTGAGCCCACACTGAGGACTACACGGCAGCCTGTCATTAAGTCTATCAATAGGCTGATTTAGCTCATGGTAACCATGAAAAGTGAACAGGCTGAGCACAATATGCTGATAATATGCTACATGCAACAAGAGCTCCATTCAGCGGACACCATGGGTCCAATTCAGAGTAATGAATTGATGATGGTTCATATGCTTGTTTTGTGCATGTTGAGTGGCCATGCTGATCTGAGAAATACACCTCGCATTGTTAAATGTTCCCAGCTGGAAGAAAAAATAAAACTATACAGTAATTATAAGTAAATGGACTGCATTCATATAGCTTTTTCTAACCTTCAGGCAACTCAAAACTCTTTACAGTATTGCCTCACATTCACCCATTCACATGCCGATGTGTGTGTTTGTGTGAGTGAATGTGTGTTATTACGTGGAGAGATGTGGAGAGCATATTCCTATGTTGTGCTGTCTATTGTACATTTAGTCTGATCTTCAGTGTTTCCTGTAGTATTGTATTCATCCTAGTCTGAGACATGCACATGGTGGAGTTTACATCACTAGTTGAAATTGTTGCTAGTTCTTATTAGTTAATTGTGCCAGAATTGTGTAGTGCTATCTGTCGTATGAGAACATTAAAATTGTCTTATGAATAATGTAATTGATAAGCTGAGATGAGGTCGCTTTACTATATAGCGTTTTGTTGAAAAGGCTCTTAGACTGTATGTGTGTGTTCACAGGTGGTGACAAACAGGGACACACTGGAGACCCTTCTGTGCATAGCCTACGTCTTTGAGGTGTCCACGAGCGAGCATGGAGCACAGCATCACATCTATAGGCTAGTCAAAGACTGACGTTGGAACTGATATACAGTATAGCTATAGAACCCCCTATAGCGTCTCCATGAGCTACATCAACACAAAACAATGGAGGACCACTTCCTCCGTAAGCAGCTGAACCTCGACAAGCATCTGTTGCGTCTGACTCTAAAGAGCACTAAACGCCGGTGAACGAGATACGGAACTGTTGAACGCGACACGAAGGCGACTGACAGGCAAACAGGGAACTGCGGGGAGATGTACCGTGCCGTCTAATCCCAAAGGAGCCAGACTTAGCCGTTGAGACGTTGCATGAGAACGTTATTGTTGATGGTGTGTTATTCATCTCGTTTTTAATAGTGCTTGTTTTGATTTAGTTACCTCTCACACAGTGTTTGTGTGGCCAGCGGGGTGTTGTTACAGTCAGGTGTGTGGTGTCTGAGGGCGCCACCTACTGAATGAAATATGACAACTTGTGAAAATGGAAGGAGGAAAGGACTGGAAATCCTGCTTTTGCACCTACATGAAATATCACTATGTTGGTGCCATTTGTTTGTGTTATTTAAGCAACATAGTGATGTAATGTGTCACATCCATCACCTCTTCAGTAAAATTACAAAACATATAAGAGGCTAAATGCTAATTAAAAAGAGCTATTGTATTCAAAGTGTTGTATGGCAAATATTCAGTGTACTGCTTGTTTATTTTAAATAGTCTGGCTAAAACATGAAAAACACATGGGCTATAATAATTGTTCTAAACCATAGTTGGATCTGTATGCTGATTACATATATTTATTCATGCATTTAATGCGTTCCTTTACATGGTTTTTATATAATAACATTTAGCTATTTATGAGTCACAATATATATCATTCGCATATCAGTCGCATACACTATATTTAATTACTATTAAAATATTTGTTTATTCGAGTGCAAATGGCAGACCAATTGTTCGAGTTCAGCGGTCCCCCTAGTGGAAAAAGTGGGAATTTACCCACTGTAATCAAAACGTACTGTAGGCAGAAAATTAGCCGTAAAAGCAAATTTACAATTTTAAAAAGCCATATATATAGCCATATATAACAGCTATATATGGTGGTCCCACTTCATCTAAAGGCAAAGAGAATTAAACAGGTGTCTTCAAGGTCTATTTAAATATTAAAGTCAATAAAGAATATATTATATTTCATAATTCTCAGTGACAAGACCATAACATCAAGGGGCAGGTATGTGGCTTTTAAATGATTACAACAACAGGGTGCATACTGATGCAATGCAATATTGTGATTAAATGTACATTATTCTGAGGAAGGTAAAATAAATGTTATCATTGCCATCTGATGGTAACAGAAAATAATCTAAACTATATTGTCTGATTAGAGATACTTTACGAAGGAATGAACGATCACATTTGTCACCACTAGGTCCACCAAAATAGTTGAAAAATTCTAGGCTTTCTTCAAAAGTCTATATAAATGATGATTTAAATAATAATTCAAAAACATTTAATAATTGTGGGATATTTACCATGCAACAGTTCCAATGGTTTCAGAAACTCAGACAGTCAGGTATATAGGTGAAATTATTAAATCAAATGGGCAACAGTCTCAAATGGATAATCTTGTTTCAGTGGATTCCATACTGACCGCTGTGTATCTTAAACAACATAGCCTACAAAGTGGAAATCCACTTTGGCCTTTGTCAAGACAAACAACAATATATGTGCCTATGAATAATTATTCTGAATCTTTCAATTCAGATATATATATATTTCTGAATTGAAAGATTCAGAATTTTATATATATACTGTATATATATGGTTTATCCGTACACACACACACACACACTCTCTCTCTCTCTCTCTCTCTCTCTCTCTCTCTCTCTCTCTCTCTCTCTCTCCGTAAATGGTTTGAATGGCTCCAACCCCTTGGTACATTCAAGACGGGACACCTTATGCACGGCCGGGTCTCCTCCTTCACGGTGCGTAGTGACAGTAATGGGGCAGGCACTGGCAAAATCACACACCTGGCTCTCATGTCTGCCTATATGTCAATATACTCCGTACATTAGTCCGACCTGTACCCTACACCCTTTGTTCACATTGTAATTTAACATGGTCTGATTTACGTTACGCGCAATGAATGTCGCATGGGGTTTGTTCACGATTTTGAGTTTGGTGTATCACACTGAAGCCAGGTGCTCGCCAACTACGTATTATAAGGACTGCTGGATTCGTCGTTTTCCTGGTATTTTCATCGATATAGAGGAATCTCAACGGAGAGGAGCGCAACTTCTCAAGTCTTACCAAGAGGAAACGGCGCTGAAATGCAGTCGTACGTGTTGCCTTACGAGAAACTGTGAGTAATGTTTTGCCATTATTAAATATGCTAAATCTAAAACGTAGCCTTTTTTTTTACTCAAAAAGTAATACATTAAGACAAGTGCACATTGTCTTAACGTATTAAAAGTTTCTGAAAAAAAAGCCTAGTTTCAGAGTGTAGGATTATTTTAACAATGATTATAATAATCATATAGCCTACATTAGTATACACACAAATATTTTTATTATGTATGTTTGTAATATGTTTGTGCCCAATAGTTTCCTGTAATCTGGCATTATTTCACTATGACACCATACAAGAAAATGTAAACTGTTTTCACCTACACTGTCCTACACTGGAGAGCTGCATTCTCAGTCACAGAGTAAACGTTGTTCTTTACAATATCTCAAAAGGTGAGTGAGACTCCATTCATTTAGCATATTATGCACATGAACATCTATACAATGTCTTATAATAATATAATATGTGTCAATTATGTCGTCTTTGCCATTAATATAAAATACTGCTAGTGTCAAGTAATGGAGAGAATACAGAACTGGCTGATAGATGACTATGAATCATTTTAGGTGTTGATCCTGACCTGTTGGTGTTTGGAAAGTACTTCACGTCCAATGTGCGTGTATTACCGCACCTCTACACTAGAGGCAACGCCTCAGAGCCGCTGGCTTCAGACAAGCGGCAGTTCAACCGCCCACCGCTGCCCCCAGTACAACCTCTAACTCCGGCACCAACGGTGGAGCCCCCTGCCACAGAACCCCCTCCATCCACACCAGGAACAGTGGCTGCAACCACCACCACAGCGTCGTTACGTCGCACTGCTCAACCGACGGCCACAACATCTTCTGTAGACCCCGTAACCAGTGCCATGTCCAGCCAACCTCCACCGGTGCCTGTTACCACATCTATCACTCCTCTGACCCTCACAACAAGCACAGACGCCCCATACACCCCCCAGACCATTGATTCCTTCACCTCCACAACAGAGGATGGTAGTGGTACCATCACCCAGCCTATCGGTTCCTCCACTGCACGGCAGCCCCGGAGCCCTTCAACCTCCACAGGCCTTGTAGCTAACACAGGGAGCAGCCCGCAGCAGCACAATGACAGCCAGGGCTACAGTGGAAGGAACCACAGCAGTGATGGGGGCCATGCTGCCGGTGGAGAGGACGGTACAGGGGGGGTGGAGACAGTGTGGCAGGCAGCTGCCCACACGCTGCTGGTGACAGTGGCAGCCTGTGTGACGGTGCTGCTGTGTTGCTGCTGCACCATGTTGCTGGCCGTCAGCTGGAGGGGCCACAGGAACAGGAAAGGCCACTACCGCACCACCTGCAGAGGGAAAGGGGGGTCCATGCGCCTGATAAAGTACGTCTTGGTCAGGGAAAGCTCCTGAGGGGGGGCCGGTCGGCCAGCGCAGGAAGAAGAAAATACAAAGGATGAAAAATGGAGCTGAAACTGTATTTTATTTGTTTACTAGGATGTCGAACAGGAAGTTTAGATAAGGAGCTAATATAATTTCTAACTTTTACATTACGCCATTATGTGAAGGTTATGCCCATAATGACTTAAATTGAATTTGCTGTTTTAGGCTGAAATATATACTCACGTCTAACATGTATTTTAGAGTCAGTGTTACATATTAGTTACTGACTAGAGTTAATTTCTTATTACAGTATGTAGGTTTATTGTAAAACAATTAGATATACTTTATTCAAAAACAATGTAGCAAGTTGCTACATTTTAACGAGAATGAAGGAGATGATTCCATATAGTTCTATGGATGATTCAGGTCAAGTAAATGGCCTCAAGAATGGGCAGAGCTGAATTTTGATGCACTCTTAACAAATGTGGATGCTATGGCCAAATCTTATGGACGACAAGGTTCTTAAGTGCCTTAATGGAGGCTTCCAAGCAAGAAGTACTAAAGAAACAAATGCATGGTTGTCCAGATGGTCAAAACCTCACTGTGCTTTAAGGTGAAGATGATGGTGTTTTGGGTCTTGCGGCCAGCTGACTCCCTCAAGCATTAGGTTTCTCCTGACCTAGAACTGCATGCACCACAGACCATAGTTGTTTAAAGAGGGTTATTTTTCCCAACAGGATGTCTCAATACACCCATTCAATGGGGCACTTCTTCTCACCCGGACCGTAACAGGAATGGAACTGAAGGTTACATTTATGGGTCCAACATGACATACTATAAACCTTTATTGGCAATATAAAAATACCATCGGCCAACTTTCCAACTTAAAATAGTCTTTTATTGAATAAGGGTGAGTAAGGGTGTTTTTTTTTTCCTTTCCTTTTTCATATTTGTGACATTAGCTATTTCTGCAGAATAAATAAAACAAAAACCCCATCTCACCTTCATCATACCAATGTATGTGAAAAATGTTTTTGTTGGTAAACTAAGGTGCAGGTGAATAACTATATAATTCAGAGTTTACAATAAGGTAATCTGGTCAGAAATGCTTAAGATGTATTCAGTAACACATTAAATTTCAAAGAATTAAGTTCTTTCTGAAATTTGAAATAGACAGGTAATATTTTGAAATTAGCTTGTGTCTAGTAATTATTTCATAATTCTTCAATGTACCAGAAATAAATTCAAACAACAATAACCTGTACCTGATCTACCTGTACAGTAGCTTTAACACGGTCTGTTTTACTTGGCCTACACTTAAAGCATTACTGTTTATTCCTGTGTATACATTGACTTATTAGGCTCACTCTAAAATAAGGGCGGGCGGGTCACACGCTTCAGCTCGACCTCTAATAAAACCAGCAGGTGTGTGCGTGATCCTTTATTCTTGCCGTCAATACTATCCACGCTCCCCACAGCTGACGTCCCCGACCATTGCTCTTACTGAGTGTCCGCGATGAACGAACACAGTACATGACGTGTTAAAGGTTGAGCACTTTTTTGACGGCCTCTCGGTACTGGAGCACGGTGCTCTCGCTCTCCCCTTGGTTCTTCAGCCTGGTGACGGACTCTTTGTACTCCTGTACCTCTGGGCGACCCAGCAGCTCGTCTTCACCCTTGCCTGCCTCGTTCATGCGAAGAAGCGTGTCCGTTATATTCTTCTGGGAAGGGCTGTTCTCCCAGCTGTACTCCTCCATGTCTGCCACCGTCTTCTCAGCCTCCCAGGGCTCCATTTTCTAATTGATGTAGCAAAAAGAAACACAACACGTTTAACCCATAGAACTATATATAATTACGTACAGCTGAGCTATTTACACGAGGCACACTTAGACCAGAAGCTAAAAATGTATAGCATGTTACAAAGCGGTTTAATAAAAAACCACAGTCTTCCAAGACTGTCCTACACTTTGAGAACCACTATAAAAACACTATTGCAATGAAATTCGCCTCAGTCTCTTTGATGCTCATCTCACCGAGATGGTATTTCGTCATGTGGATTTTCACGTCCAACAACGATGAAAATAGGGCCTTGTGTAGAATGTCTAAATGCAAGAGCGAAGTGGAGTCTGGGCTCTGCGGGCCTTCCAGGTGTTTGCGAGGTTAATGACCGTCAATACAGCAGAACATATCTGACCCATACATAAAAACATCTGGAACACAGCCATGCCCCTCTGAGTGAAGAGGCCATAGGATTAACGCTACGAATGGATAATTTGGCCATTGCCTCAAATCGATGGAAAGCTAACCGTTAGGTTTTACCCTGACCCAATATTCTCTTTTGTTGTGGTTAGCACAGGTATCCGTTAAAGTAAAGCTCTCACATAGAGGTGTAATATAGTCTCATCCAGCAGCACTGGGTTCTCTGCGGTTTGCCTTTGCAGGGTTTACAGGGGGGAACCCCCAACCAAAAAGTTATTGGCTCAGTCCCTGACATGCCCGTCTACTTGTACTAAGCATCCTTAAGCAAGATATCTACCCACCTGCCAATGTCACACCGCATGTCGCTGTGGATATAAACTGTTGGCGTCTGTTAGGTAATCAGGTTCGAGGATGTAGTGGTAAACCCCCCCCCCCGCGCCCCTTTGTGTCGATGGCGGTGTTGTGCACCTAGCCTAAACGTTGTCCTGGATTAGCACACAGTAGAATTAGCAGGCCTGGTCCATCTCTGAGTGAGGAGATAAAATCACCTCTGTGCAGCAGCCTCACAATGGGCCTCTTTATGGGCTAGCGTTACTAGCGGTACGCTAAACCACTCTCACAGCTTCCACCAGCCTGATGGGCCGCACTGTGCCTTCCATTGTGTGTCGGAAAGGCCACCCAACAGTATTCCGCCTCTCGGCTGGGACGCCGTTCCCAACTCAGAGGGGGGAAAAAAGAGGGGAAGAGGGGGGAGGGATTGTTCTGGGAAGAAAGCCGTGACCGGGTACGCACCAGAAGGCAGTTGCACAACAGGGGGACATTTACTGTGGCTGGCTGCACTTTGAGACAGAGAGCCCTAGGTGGCTGACCTGGGGACAGATTTCCCCAGGGTCAACACTTGATCGGGGAGCCTGTTTAGCCCCCGTCTGCGGGGAAATGTCAGTCAGACAATGCTGCGGTTTGCCTATTCAACACCGATACGTCCCTAATGGGCCTGGTCTCACACCATGCAGGGAAAGACAGACATTCCCCTGGTGCAAGGGGATGTGATGTGGGACACTACACTATGCAAATACCACCAGGGCAGCAAGGAATGGAGTTAAGGTAAATAAATAAATAGCAAAACATGCATTATTTATGCATACTTACTTAGTGCTACAGTAATGTAGCAAACATGATGACATCTTACACAAATAATAGCTGTCTTACTTGAATATGGACTTTTAGCATAGCACTATTGATAATACACTAGAGAATATTAGGGTAGCATTTCTCAACATAAAAGGTCAGTTGACAGATGCAGACTTCCGTCTGCATCTGTAGGTGGGGTCAAGGGCTTATGTTTCCATCTCTCTATCCTCTTCCGATCTCACTGGTAGAAAGCTAAGCGACTGTAAGCTAATATCTCCCCACGGCCTGATAGCTCTCCACTCTGTATATTTGTTTTGGCTGTTATCAACAACTTTTCTCCGGCATCGCTGACTTAATCTATAAGGTAATGTCAGCCTGCAGTATAAAATATATGGCGGCAAAGTGGCGCAGTGGTGGGGCGGGGCAATAGGCGATCAAGAACTCGCTGGTTCGAACCCCGCTAAGCTAACTCTGCACAAAGTATCGAGGTGTCCTTGAGCAAGACACCTAACCGCTCCCGGCGGTCAGGTGGCACCTTGCATGGATGACATCGCCATCGGTGTGTGAATGTGTGTGTGTGAATGTGAGGAAAATAATGTAGAGCGCTTTGGATAAAAGCGCCATATAAATGCAGTCCATATACCATAAATCCCCTCAACACACAATATCTTTTTGATGATTCCTGTAGAACGAAAGAGAAATGCCAGAGGGGACCTTGAATTAGAATGCGCTGGTCATGGAACATACAGGTTAACCCTGTGTGAAAAACAGGCAACGCTCAGAGAAGAGTGAGGCAGGGGGGCAAATGTGTGAATGGCACAGCTTTAAAATATTAACGAGTTGGTCTTTCTATTACACTGTACTATAGTATATGCATGGCCTGGACTGCTAGAGCTGTCCAGGTGGTATCAGGTATCCATGCATTCATAATCATATGTTCATGGGACAGTAATGGTCCACAAGCACTATACATCCCTGTCTATAGGTGGCCAGCCCTAGCACTATCCAATCCTGCTTAAATGTGGGCGTCCCTAGCAGTTGAATGTCAAAGAAAATATAAATACTGCAGATATGTATGACACGCACGCACGCACGCGCGCACACACACACACACACACACACACACACACACACAAACAATTGAATGAGTGTGGGACCATTTCATTCTTAAAAAATTAAAGGCAAAGCACAATGCAACAATTGTGATAGATACAGATACAACACTACGGTAATGATAAAGCGAAGTGCAGCTGAACATACCCAGGACTCGTGATAGAGGACAGTTAGGAGGTACATGGCATAGTCGCAATTCTGCTGTCTCAGCGGGCAACTGGTGAGAAACGGGGAAAGAAGCCTTAGACCTTTTGTACATGTCTTTGTTACCGCTAGTCTGAACGAACATTTCAAGGATGCAACGTTTACCTGTCCGTTCTAATGGTGAGAATATCAGTGTCTTTGCAGTATCTCTCCCCAACCAGTTTGAGCATTTTCCAACGTGCATGTTGGTCCAGGTTTAAACTGGAGAGCTTTACCTACGATGAAAATGACCGTTTTACACTTACATTTAGACTACAGCAACAGACAAAACAAGACTGACTTCCTTACCTCAACACACACAAACTCACACTAAATCATTTGTGTCTAGTATGAACTGGAAACCAACTGTGACACTATCATATATGTTTAAAATGCAAATATATCTTAATTTGCATCTTATAGACATATTACAAGGACTGTTCTGGTTCATCACAAACAAGGAATTATTTCATATCGAATGTCAGCGCATGGAATAATATATTTATATAAATTATATAGAGTTGAGGGTTAAAGTTAAATATCCATGGATTATGGATTATGTGCAAATTCAACACAGGAAAAAAAAGCTCATACTGACATTCATAGAATTTACTTAAAAAAAAATACATGTATATACCACTTATGGTTCATATATAGACATTAAATAATAACAGATTACACCACAAATAATATGTAAGCCCTCTGTGGATAGATGGGACACAAATTATTTGAATACATGATAATGTTTTTGTTATATGATAACATAAATTACACTTACAGAAAATATAACTGACAGATGCATATGATGTATAATATGCAAAACATAATCGGAATTTACAAATACTAACATCTGTGTTGGGGGAGGGGTACCGTAATCAATCTAAGAAGACATGATATACTATATGACTATAGGCTCAGATAACCCTCCCTCTTAGACACGTCTCTCTACCTCAGTGGATTTAAATTTCAATTCATAGTTGACTCTTCCTAATCCACGGTGATTAATGTCTACATCATCGTGTAATCAAAGTGTCAGTGTAGCAGATGGACAGTGATTAATGCTAAAACAACTATATTTGCATCTGTGAAAACAAGCTGAACATTTCACTGCAATTAATAATGAAAGTGTACCTGGCAGTGTTTCATGCGCTACAGTAATTGATGAGTTGTTCTTATAAAACCCCAAAAGTAAAAGAAACATATCAAGAAGGGTTGGAGGGTTGGGATGATGAGTGTTACATGAGTGGTGGTATTACTTTTTTTTAAATATATTGTATTGTTTTTACTCATTTTGTATTGTTTTTAATGACGTTGTAGTGTGAAGCACTTTGTGTTACATGAATTTGTATGAAAAGTGCTATAAAAATAAAGATTGATTGATTGATTGATTGATTGAAGAATAGAATCCTGTGTTGGGCCAAGATATGGAACATTGATTTCCCAGTTACCTACTAATGCAAAAAAAAAACAAAAAAACAACATAAGACACAAGAACAGCTCAAAGAATTACGACTAATTGCATAAAAATATGTCAGTGCAGCAAGACACATACTTCAGGGCATTTCTAGAAGGCCACCGACATGACAACGACTGGTGGTCTATTTCTGTTATCTTTTCATGTAGTCTCTATAGGTGGATTTGTACTAAGTGCATGGAAATAAACGCCTTGAAAGAAAGAGGGCGTGCATGCTAACTCACTCTGAGATGGACGATGCGTGCAGAGGGGTTTCTGATGGAGAGCCCAGCAGACACATAGTCTGTGCTCTCGATTTTGACAGGGAAGTGCTTGTCACACACCGCATCACTGCCCAAGGCTGATGGCCACTCTGTGCAGAATGCTGACAGCAGAAAGGACAAGCCACTTGACAGATAAACAGGTGTGTGTTGTGTAACCAATAAAAAGATTGTGTGTGGAAGTGCATTATGCAAAGTGAATTGACATCAGAACGGATGAAAATAGAAGGGCTTACATTTCAGTGCTTCACAGTGTTTCTTAATGGCTGCTGGTGTCAAATGCAGAAAATTTGGTATCTGAAAAAAGTTACATTGTTACTCATACTATAATTGGTAAATGGACTGCAAATATATAGCGCTTTCTAACCTTCCGGTCACTCTGTACAGTGTTGCCACACATTCATAAACCGATGGTGATTGCTGCCATGCAAGGTGCGACCAAGTTACTTTCATAAAAATGTACTCTATTTCCTACACAACATCAATCATTGTTCAAAACTGTTTAAATCAACAGCAGATGCTGCATTTCTCTAGCCTGGCTCTGTAACTTAATTTAGCCATATTAAAATAGCCTATTTGTGACCCAAATAATCCGAACATTTCAGTATTCCATATCTATTCAAACCACCATCTCTGTTAATAAGAGTTAAAAAATAAAGTTCAAATACACTGAGCCAATTACAGTACGTGAGGGTTGGATTGTCATAAATGTCCTTTGCACAAGTCAGAACTAAAGATATGTCTTGGCTTTCATCACGAGAGTTAGTCATGAATATCAATTAGAAAATGTGTAAACACATTAAGATTTAAAATCTAAAAATAAAACAATTTGAACTGGGACTAATCTATTTAAGCCACCCTGTGTCAATGGCAGGAATGAAAACAATATTGTGAATCAGCCTGATGTCCAGCTGTCACAGGCTAAGGTAAAGTATGTGCATGTCACACAGGGCCACCTGGACCATATGGTGTCTGAACACAGCAGCCAGTAATCCTGACACTGTCCCAATGACATTCAGAATGTTAGGAAGCGAACTACACAGCACTCATAACAAGTGGGGCACATGCTATATGAACAGCAAATATTACATTATTTACTTTCAAGTGTCTAGGTTTTAAATAATTTTTAAGAATTGCCTATATCACTACAATATATGCTATTAAAAACAAACTGTCAAAACACTGAAGCATTTCATTGAATCTTTGTCAGAGATAATAACTGGAAAAATAAAATTAGGTTTAGGACATTAAAGTGTAGTATAATAGAGAGGCCAAGCAACACCGTGTATATGAGATAAAATCTCACCTTGATTATCTCTAAATTGCCCTTCTTCTCTGGGGGCACACCACCCTTTACAGGGTAACCCATGCGTACAGGCAGCGGTACAGAACCTGGCCTGAAGGGGGCAGCGGCTGGATAAACTGCTGTCCAGTCTTGATCCACAGTCATCTTACCTGACCTGGGCTCACCTGTCTATCGCCAAAGACACAGATACTCAACGATCATAGTCAGTGATTCTATCTGTGAATTGCATAACGGTGCTATCGCTATATCAATTACGGCCATATGATCAAAACACACATTGTATTATTGCTATTGTAGCCAATGTGTGCGTTCTGGGCATACAACAATATACTTACCTCCTTTCTAGGTCTCCTGACAAATGATCCTCTATTGCCTCTTTCAGGAAAGCCTGCATTAGAAAATTAGTTTATTCATGTTGTATAACTTGTATTTCAGGTAATTCCTAAGGTTAAACTCTCATATGACCTTACCATGCTTTCATTAAGCAGATATAACTGCAAAATATTAGCATCAGCCAGTAAGGCAACTGGAGCCGTCATGCAGTATCGTAGCAGCTTATTGCATGACTGCCCATAAGACTGTATTCAACGAGTTACATTTTGCGAATCAAATTACCTTTATTTCCAGTATAGTTGTTTGTTGTCAGGGCTGTTGAGTATGTTAATCTGGTCAAGCAGTTGTTAACTGTGAAGCCACTTGGTCGACATAAGGACAGAAATGCCTTGCTTGTGTATGTCGCCATGTTTTTGCTACTGCTACGGAAGCCGATGAAGGAAAGTCTACAAACGCGTTTGTGCCAGCGTTTGTGCTACTACTATTGTTGTAGTAGCCTTCAGGGGGTGGGCAATTAAAATAATGTAGTATAATGAAGAATGCTTACATCATATTGTGTCCAAACTTAGAATAAATGTAAATGCCATTATAATGTGGAAGAAACAAACAATGCATGTATTAATTTAATTCCATCTGCATTGGTGATATTAGAGAATTGCCACTTACCAACAGTTTATAACGTTTTCCATATAATAGTCTTTTCGTCTGTAGTCTTAACTTGAGTGTCGTGCGTCAAATGTGCACGCGTGGCATCAGCAGCATCCCACAATGGAAGCTTAGGCTACAATATAGTGCCAAAACTTGTAATCCCATATCCCACCATCTGGTACCTTCAGCACCACAGCCGGCCCGGAGACTACGATGCACTTCAAAGGAATACATCGTGCGAACTGTAAATTATAAAAATAAGGTTTTTCAAATGTGTTTCAAGAACATGTTTGTAACTTTCGCTGGATGATAGAGCCTAATGTTCGCTTGTTTGACAAGAAAGCATCATTATTATTAACAACGAATGACAAATCTTCCTTCCAAAGGCTACAAAGGTAAGCATATTGTTATTTTGTTTCTTTCTCTCATAAATAAACAACGTGAACTCAGCTATTCCTTAGGCTACTGTCATGTAATCATTCAGACTTCAGTGACAAACACATCTAATGTTAGTTGATGTATTTTGCTTTTTGACAGCCTAGGCTACATGTTATGGTTATATGTCACGATTCCAGCATCAACTAGTTTGCAAGTGTAATGACAGTAGCATACAACTGCAGTTTTAGAGAACTCAAATTAAGACAGTTAAATCATAAATAGGCTACAGTACTATTTTAGTAATATTTTATACCACACAGTCTAAGAGTTTATTTTATCCCATGGATGTCTGCATTTAAGGGCAGAGAAACTCTATCTCGGAGATGAAGTGGCTTCTTTCATCAGTTTATCCACAGTTGGAGACAGACATGCATAGGGTTGTTATCTCCAGTTACCTCTCAGATCCTATCCCATACACGTTTTCCGATCCCCCTTTAAACAGCCAGCCATCACTCACCTGTCTGGCATACTGTCTAGACACAAAGTAAAATGGATGGCTATGTCATCACCTGCCAACTATGCAAAGTGTAATAATATATCCACAGTCAATTGTCATTACATGACTAAACATAATGTTTTAATTATATGTGTTATATGATGATACTGTTTAAAGCCTACATTTTATACAATAAAACTAACTAGCTTAATTGGTAGAATTGTTTTCTATTGATGTGCCTTGACTTGTTCACTGATGAGTGGAAGACAAGCTTCAAGGCTCAGCATGTTTTAACAGCTTTCAGGCTTAAACGATATCACCCAGGGTTTCTATTACATTGACTTAATTTAACATTTTGCATTCTTAAACAGTGACAAAGGGATACAGTACTACGCACCTGCAGATGAGGGTTTCTCTGCTGTCAACTCTGGCCCTGTTTATTCTCTCATGTCACATTACCACTTCAGAGGTAGTCTGACTCTCGGGTGAATAGAAACTTGATCTGAGGAGAAATACCCCTCTAGTCTGCATCAATGCCACCCTCCCGTCTGGGGCATAGTTCTATGCTGCGTTGCTATTTTACCTGCTGTATATTGTTTGAATTATCTTGGTTGATGCTTTGCCATAGAACATAAGGTGTGGTTATGCTTTACATACTAAACCTTTTGTTCCTGCATAAGTGCATCCATCAAACATCTCAAACTAATAGACCACAGGAGAGCAGAGTGGCACAGTTAGACACACCACCCCAACACCTCTGTCAGTGGCCCTCCTTTGGACACACGGAAGGGTTATATGGAGACCGGAGTGAATGTGATTGCTGTGAGTATTACTTTATGTGCCACTACATTATGTGCATACATGTCACATTGTAGGTATTTGCAGTTTACACATGAGCATGCTATAGTACTACTGATCAGGATGAGGTCAAGACAGTTCTGTAACATCTGTGGTTTTAAATTATGTTACAATGTAGACTCCTTCTGTTCAAGCTAATATATTTAAATTGAGGAGCCATTAAATAGTCACTATGCTTAACACACGTGATACAGGCAGGGATTATTGCATAGGTATCTATAGCTCAAGGCTAGTTCGGTGTAAACGTCGGAAAACTTACAGTACCTTGGGGGTATTTGTAGGAGAAAAAGTGCATGCCATTGGCGTAAAATACTGGTCCAGTTTTGGTCCACAAACGTCAATGTGAGGATGTAAAAATGGGTCAAGTCATGTTTTTTTTATAAAAAGTCAACACTTAATATTATATAAATAAGGCTTTTTGACCAGGTTAAGCAGCACAACTCATATTCAGAGTCTGCTATTGTAAGTGATGCAAACATTTTGTTATAAAAGTTCCGTGTCTCTTATATTGTTTATGGAATAACTCCGACCTAAACCGTCAAGTATCAAACTTTTTGTTGTAGACAGACTCTTAGGTTACACGGTGGTTCAGGGCTCACCGTTGGTCATTCAATCTGGTTGACTCATCTTCGCTTGCCCCACAGGTCTGGACACACATGTAACCCAACAGAGGTTTAACTATGCCGAGCTAGGCGTCCTGTCCGTCGGCGCTCCTCCGTAAAGCACGGACCTTGGCGGTACGATCCAGGGCGTTCCCCGCCTAACAAACACCTGAGGTGGGGCGACTTCCTCCGGACGCCATGGGTGACAGACGAGCTCGCTCCTTCCACATGACAAGCCGTGTGCAGAGGGAGTACGGCAGCAGTCTGGGGAGCCCCTTTAGGAGCTACAGGCCCAACGGATATGCTAGCACCAGCCTCAGCCTAGACCAGGGCCTGGAGGAGGACGGAGACCAGGACATTTTCTCCTCCGCCACCACTACGCCCGTCGCCTCTCCCCTGAGCGGCAGGGCCTCTGCCTCTGACAGGAGCCACTACTCTCCTGTTTCACTGGAACTAGACTCTGCAGCGGTGAATAATGGATCAGGCGTTCCCTGCTGCCTGCCAGAGGACACAAAGGACCCCGCGCTGCAGATCGCACAGAACCGGCCCTCCATCGTGGTGCCGCCTCTCCCGCGTTCAAGCTGGCTGCACCACCACCAGAAGGACTTCCAGAGCCCCTACGTCAAGACTAGCATGCAGGGAGATGTTTACAACTTCCTGGAGAGACCTGCTGGACTGAAATGCTTCCTGTACCATTTTCTTGTGTGAGTAGCCCTTCACTACTATAAGGCAATGTGGGTTTTAGGTCAGGGGTGAAAACAGCAGTGGTACAAAATGTGTTTATGCCTTGTTGCCTACCCGCTGTTAACTATGTACGTGTAATAGGCAGGCTTGTGTTATTTAAAGTTTTAGAAGGCTGAATAATTAACAACGATCGTCAATGTTTCAACAAGAGACCGAGGACACCTCACAGTTCAACAAGACAACACTAAATACAGATAACATAACAGTTAATCTAATGTTTCTAGTTTTGTGGAGAGTGCCATTCCAAACTAAATGTAGACTAAATGTAGCTGTATATTTGATTGATATAATGTACATTGTCATACAAACAGTATATCAATATTGAGATTGCTTGGAAGACAATAATGTTTCAGGGGCTTGGCGCCTGACTGCGTCCCCCATGTTGTTCTGCTTCCCAGTAACAAAAGAAAGGGTGTCTGTACTTTAAGATAGCCCAACAGAAGGAGGTCAAGGAGATCTGGTCAGACAGTCACACCTCTGCCCTTGTTGTACCCGCTTAACTCTCTTCTCTCTTACCCCCAACCACATGCCTAAATCTTGAAACATGGAGCTGGCTGTCTGATTCTACCAACGTTGCCTTTCACTCTGATGCTAGCCCAGCAAAAAGTTTCACTTTAACGATTGTACTATCATTTTTAGTAGTGATAAAATACATTACATTAGCTGTATTAATTGATCTAACATTTAATTTGCTCTGTAATACAGTAAGAAGCATATAGGCTATACCAGAGCCATGGAAATAACAGAGTTACGCCAACGGAAGTTTGAAATTGTCAACGGTCACATGGTTCATGGAGAGGCAAAACCTACAGTATGGCACAATAGTTCCGGAAGTGCTTGGTGGTCAGTTTGAATGCAGTTTGAAAAATGAAGTTATATGTATGTATGTATGTATGTATGTATGTATGTATATATACATACAGATATATAACTTCATATTTTTGGTAATTAGTAGTCAATAAATGCACGATTTACATTTAAAATAAATGTAAATCGTATAGGGTACTTTTAGTATTTAGTCTAACTTCCGAGGACTATTTAGAGGCTCCACGATCTGCCATTGCTGTGAAACGGTCCATTGGAGTTAATGGAGATGGCGTAACTGTTATTTCCATGGCTATACAACATAATAGCTAAACATCCATCAATAACATATAATTACATTTGTGAGCCCAATATAAGAAGTGTTCATTAACAGAATGGGGTTGAATTAGGCTATTGCAATAATGTAATGCAATTACTTGCATTAAAATAATATGTTAAATCAAAAAGAATACATAAATACAACAGTGTAAAAGCAATTCAAAGTGTTCAGACTGAAATGCAACTGAACTGTTCCAACTGCAATATGTCCTTGAAACTTCGTAAACCTGGCAGATGAATAAGGTGGCTGCAAGCTGTCAGGTTTCACATGATTTGTTTCTTATTAGTGGTTCTTACAGTTCTTAGTCTACTTGGTGTAATATGGAGAACATGTTTATCTTGAGAGTGATGACAAATAATGAAAATCTATCACAGATGAGGTGGGGTGGGGGGTTCAGACTTGGGTCCAGAGTAAATGACAGTGTTAACCTTTAGTTACTGTATGACTTTAAAGAGTATTCAAGTATTGTATTTCCATAGTGAACATTCCATCCATTCCATCCAAGTTCAATAGAGACACGGTGGAGATGCAGTGCTCTCTCTGTGTTTGTCCTGCAGCCTGCATGACTGATAATCCGCGCTATCAGTAATTGAGGCTCTGATGTGTCCTCCTCTCAAAGAGGAGAGAGAACTGGAGCCTGTCTTTCGTTCAATATTAAAACCTCTCTGACGGACTTAACTAACTCTCACCGGTCGATGGCTATCAGAACTGGCCTCTGGTCTGGCCTCTTCAGAGAGCGCTGGTGGAGAGGGGGCACAAAGATGATGCAGAGACACACAGTGACTTAGCAGACCTGCTGTTATTAGCCTGCTTTTTATCAGGATGACACACATGCACACGCGCACACGTGCACGCACACACACGCGCGCCCACGCACACATGCACACGCACGCACACATGCACACGCCCACACACACGCACACGCGCATGCACACATGCACACGCACACAGTGAAATGAAAAGTATTCACAGCGCTTAACTTTTTTCACATTTTGTTATGTTTTGTTTTGACCCCCTTAATAAATGTAGCGTTTAGTGTGCATTGCTTTGTATTTCTGTTATGTATTCCAAAATTGATTACAATAATGTTTTTCTTCAAAATTCAACACACAATACCCCATAATAAAGTTTTAAAAAGTTGGGTTGAAAAAGGCTGTGAATACTTATGTACTTGTGATTTATAAAAATTTAAAAAATTTTAATACATTTGCAAAAAATGTAAACAAACTTTTTTCACTTTGTTATTATGGGGTATTGCGTGTATAATTCTGAGGGAAAAAAATGTGAATCCATTTTGAAATAAGGCTGTAATTGTGTGTTGAATTTTGAAGAAAAACATTATTTTAATCAATTTTGGAATACATAACAGAAATACAAAGCAAGGCACACTAAACGCTACATTTATTAAGGGGGTCAAAACACGTGTCCCAATAAGAGCCAATCACCAGAGCACAGACAACCAGGTGCAAGGGTCCCCTTCACATACAAACATGTGTGCCATGCCATTGCTTAATACCATTCTCAGAGTGAAATACATGGTTCAGAAGACCCCTATGAAAGATCATTCAAGAGGAGAGGTTACCCTGCCCGGAGGAAGCCCGGGGCCCCCGTC